>SNQJ01S0017117.1:96863-126731 GCA_010110895.2 Picea sitchensis | reverse complement strand
GCGGATTGTCTTCCTTTGTTCCTGTAGGTTCGTTGTTGTTATTGGTTGTACATTTGACAAACTTGATGGGTTCTTCGTTTCTTGGCTTGCCACTACTTGATCCCTCTTCATAACCCAAACCAGTTTTCAAATTTGGATTCCTTTGTTGATTCAAGATGGTGGCTAATCCTTCCAAGGCTTTGATGCTTGACAGATTCTGATTATACAAGGCTTGAAACTTCTCCATCTCTTTCCTAGTTTTCACTACTTGTTCTTCTAATGCTTCACATCTCCCCTTCTTTTCTGATAACCGTCATTTCAAAATGTGTTCGATTTTCTTTGCCTCTTCTAATTCTACTTTTAGTAGGATAAGGTCTTCATCAAGTTTTTTATCGTCTTTCTCGAACTGTATTAGCAATTGTTTTTTCTTTTTGTTCATGATTCTTAGTCTGTCAATCTCTTCCAGTGCACTGATCAGTTCTCCTTCCATGTCAACCATAGCTTCTTCTTCATTAACATCACTCCTTGTGATTTTATTATCATAATCCTCTTTGGCCTTAATTATGAAGTCATTTAGTTTGTCTTCAATAGAGGAGTCATTGTCTTCATCATCTGAAGGATCATCATCATTGTTTACGCACAGACTTTTCTTCTTAAAGTTTTTCTCTTTAAAGAAATTTTTGTGTTTGTACTTCTCCTCATCATCACATGTCTGATCCTTTCCTTATAGTTAGAAACATTTGAAAGGCGGAGTTTACCTTTGTATTTGCACGATCCTTCTTGATCTCTTCATAAATTTTCTTCAATTTCATGGAGCTCCGAGTCCTGCTCATTCTTGTCTTCTTTAAATGATGCTTCTGCCGGAGATTGGGTTTATCTTTAACTATTCTCTATGTCACAGGTCAATGTTCACAGAAGTTGATCAAACTCCAAGGTTTTAGATCATTAAGTTCTTCTATGAGAGACCTTGGGGTTGAACCTATCAGGGAGAGATCTCCAAGATTTTCTAAACTAAAGAAAGGTTCCTCAATTAGAACGTAAGTGCCTTCATTGCATTTACCATTTGTTCTACTCTCAAAAGTATTTTCCAGCAGGTTTCATCTTTGTCTTTAGCTATTCAGAACTATAATGCGTAGGTTTGGAGCTTTGCATCTTACCTTCTCATTACCCTCATATAGCGCTAATGAGTTTGTCCCACATTCTTTGGCGAGTTCACAAGATTTTCTTTTATGAATTATGCTTAAACCACTCAAGATAGCATTCATAGCCTTAGCGTTGAGCTAAATTCACAGTTTTCATCCTTATTAGCTAGCACAATTGGCTTTTACATAACCGATTATCTACCACATGCGGAACATGCAACTAAAGTCATTATGTAGGTTCTCATTCTAATAATAACTTTCGGAAGGCAAAGTTTGTTCCATTGAGCAAGGGGGCCTTATTGGTTGAATTCCTTCATGACTTGACATGTGTTTAAAAGCTCTAGGATCTACCCTTGAATAAAGGGGCTGGCTGATACCAATTTTTGGACAATTGAGAGGGGGTGAATCAGTAACATTCTTGTGCTTAAACAATTGCTTCTTTTAAAAATCTTTCTGAGGCACTTAATGATGATCACAATAATGTAGGAAATAAGCGATGGCACATTCAGCATCAATCATATATGAAACAGGGGCGGATATTTCCCAAGGAAACCAACATAACCAGTATCTACCACATCCCAGACATCTGCACCTAAAGTCATTATGTAGGTTCTCATTCTAACTTTCCAGAAGGCAAAGTTTGTTCCATTGAACAAAGGGGCCTTATTGGTTGAATTTCCTTCATGGCTTGACATGTTTAAGCTCAAGGATCTACCCTTAGATAAAAGGGGCTAGCTCTGATACCAATTTTTGGACAATTGAGAGGGGGGGTGAATCAGTTGTTACTGTGCTTAAACAATTATGCTTCTTTTAAAATCTTTACAAGGCACTTAATGATGATCACAATAATGTAGGGAAATAAACAGTGGCACATTCAACATCAATCACATATATGAGAAACACAGAGACAGATATTTCCCAAGGAAACCCATACAGGGTTAAAACCTCTTCTTCTTTATATGATAAGTAATATTTACATTCTTTACATTATCATACATATGAGCACCAACTCATTGTGAAGCTACAACCTCTGTTTTTGCAAGCTGCAACTTGATGAGAGCACCAACTCTCTGTTTTCTCTAGCACCCACTAGAAGGAAGAACCAACTCCCTGATTTCTCTAGCACCAACTAGAAGGAAGCACCTACTCCCTAGTTTCTCTAGCACCAACTAGAAGGAAGCTACAACTCCCTGTGTTCAATCACCCACTTGAACCTTTGAGGACACCAGTCCTCCCTAGCACCTCCCTACCACCTTGGATTATGATTATGAAATACTGAAACCTATTACAGTGATGTAGTGTTCAATAACAACTTACCAGTCCCATCACTATTCTGCAAGATTTTGCTACTTAGTATTCCTCATTGTCTTCTTGCATGCCTCCACTGCCCATTCTGTTCTTTTGCCTTTTGTGCTCTATGTGCTATTCCCATTCAATGCACCTTTTGTTTCCTCTCAATTTCAGCTGCTGCACCACCCGTTTACTTCTTTACACATGCATTACTTCACCTCAGCAAAATCAACCTTATCACTTCTCTGTCCCATGTACTTATAGCTTCTGTACACCTTGTGCATGCAATGTACACCATACCTCTGCCTTCTCACACTGCGTTAATCTCTTCCACATCTTGATTTCTCTGTCTTATCATCATGGTGACCCTTCAGCTTTTCTGGCGGTTTGCACTACATGTCGACCATCACTGTGTGTTCAGCTGAGATTCCTCGGCCTCTCTGGCAGTTGAGACTCCTCATCTTCTCTGGCACAGTTGAGCTTATCCTTTCTGTTTCAGTTACAGACTTCAATGCTCATTCATCTGTCAATCCCCTCTAAGAATAGTCTTCATTCACTGGAAGAAGCTTGGAGACTCTTCAGCTCCTTTGGTGGTCACACATAAGTCTCTTCGAATCTTCTGGAAGAAACCATCAATGGTTTCTAGCAGTTACACTGTGAAGAGCAACATTAGCCCTCTGATCATACTCAAATTCACCTGCACCATTGGATTGGCTCCATGGGATCTTGTATTCCTTTCGGCATTTCAACATTCGGCAATTTGGCATTCGTGTGACCAAGTGTCTCAACACTCCCAGTTGCGATCCTCAAAACTCCGAAAAGGATCTTGTTTGCACTAGTTCCTTCCCCCATCTTCCACTGATGTGGCCACATGCTACATCCATTTCACCTTTTTGGTATTTTTTGCGAACTCATGACCTTCATCGACCCTGATTGACGGTCCACGATCTCGATGAATTGACGGTCCAGATATCATCGCGAATTCACATCTCGTAGTTCCTTAGATGGAGGTTCTCGTCACTCCAAGTCATGATAGGCAAAGCTCCGAGATGGAGCTCAGATCAACGGTCCACGTTCTTGGTGAACTGACGGTCCAGATCTTATCATGAATTTGCATCTCACGATTCCTGTGATGGAGGTTGTCGTCACTCCAAGTCGCGATAAGCGAAGCTCCAAGATGGAGCTTAGATCAACGGTCTAGAATCCTTGGTGATCTAACAGTCAAGATCTTTTCTTGATCTTGTGTATCACGAGTTTGAACCTCTTTCCTTTGGATTTCCCGATCTACAAAACTCCAAAATGGAGTCTTTGTGGTGCTCTGATTTTTCACCACGCGTCCTCTTGATCCAACAGTCCACGACTATCCTTTATTACATGGTCTGCCATATTCACTTCCTGGATCTGACGGCCTAGATCACATCTTGATCCAATGGATAGGATCATTTCTACATTTCGCATTTCACGATTTTTCCACTTCGCGATTTCGCCACTTCATGATTTCACCTTCTTATGATGAAGGGTCTCAAGCCTTCAAGTCTCGATCTACGAAACTCCGAAATGGAGTCAGACCAACATATTTCAACATTTCACATTTCGCTTCTTCTTTCTCTTTAATGAACATGCAGGTTCTCCCTGATCCAATGATGGTAGGATCTTACGCTCACATCTAATGCCTAAGATCTGTGCTCCTCTTCTACGTGTTCTTCTTGTCTGAATTCATATCTAACGGTCATTGAGGATTCAGGATGGGGTCCAACGTTCACTGTTGCTCCTCCTCTTCCATTATCACTGCGTTGTTGATCATGATGATCTTTGCCATCGTTGTTCTTTCCATCAATGACAATATCACTCCCAAATGTAAACCTTCCAACAAATAGTTAGCTACATCTACAGACCAATTAGTAAATGTAGAAATAGCAAACAAATTTTCATCAGGAAAGTTATTATCTATTGGTGCATTATCTCCCAGATGAATCATTCTAGATAATAAATCAACCAGAAGATTATCCTTACTAGGTCTATCAATAATATTGATATTAAACTCTTGTCATAATAACAACCATATTGTAACTCTACGGTTTGTTACAGGTTTGTTCATTAATAATTTGATGTCTGAATGATCAGTCTGTACAAAAGATTTATATCATGTAATATAGTGTCTAAATTTATTGATAGCATGGACTACAGATAACAATTATTTGACCGTATAATTAACTTCTTCTAGGGAAAGGTTTTTACTGACAAGGTAAATAGCATAAGGAATTTTATTATCCCTCTATCCAAGAACTTCCCCCAGGGTTGTGTCTGAGGCATCAATATAGATATGAAAAGGAATGGACCAATTTGGTCCTCTTAAAACATGGGTACCTCTTTTTCAGAATCTCAAAAGATACTTGGCATTCATCATTCCAATTAAATTCAGATTCTTTAGATAATAACTTGAATAAAGGGGTAGCTAATCTTGTAAAACTCGGAATGAATATTCTATAGTAGCCAGCATGCCCTAAAAAGATGCTAACTTCTTTTTGTGAGGAAGGTATTTTGATTTGTTTGATAATATGAATCTTTGCAGGATCAACTCTAATTCCAGAACTAGAAATGTGATGTCCCAAAACAATACCATTCAGTGAGCATCATCTTTGACTTTTCATTACTTAGGGAAAGATTAGTTTCCCTACACCTAATCAAAACTTTTTCTAGACTGGTCAAAGCTTCCTAGAAGTCATCTCCATGGACTATAAAGTCATCCATGTAGATTTCCACACAATCATTGGTCCAGTCAGAGAAAATGGCTAGGACAACCCTTTGGAAAGTGTTTGGGGCATTGAAAAGTCCAAAAGGAATAACCCTATAAGAATAGGTTCCCCATGGGCAGGTGAAAGTGGTATTTTCCTAGTCTTTGGGTGCTATTTGTATTTGGTTATAATCACTAAACCCATCTAGGAATGAGAAATACTTCTTTCTAGACAAGGTATCCAACACCTTATCAATAAATGGTAAGGGAAAATAATCCCTATGGGTGGCCTTGTTCAACTCCATAAAGTCTACACATATTCTCCACTTACCATTTTTCTTGGGAACTATGACAAGTGGAGACACTCATTGACTATTTGAAATGGGATATATGAGATTGGCTCGAAGGAGTTTTTTCAATTCCTCCTTTACAATATATTTGAGGGATGGATTAATCCTTCTCTAAGGTTTCCTAACTGGTATGATTTGGTCATTAGTGTAGATATGATGTTTGCATGTGTGAGGGTGAATGCCTTTCATGTCTTCATAATCCCATGCAAAGGCATAAAATTTTCTTTGGAGCATTTCAATTACTTGTGTCTTTTGTTCTGGTTCCAAACTAGAGTTGATATACAAATATTTTTTTGGACTAATCTCAACAATTTCAGTACTTTCTTCCTTCTCTGAGGAAGCTGGTGATAAAGTATATAATTGGGTGATATCAGGATGCCAAGTTTGTTGAAATTCGGAACTGAAAATATGTGACAATTCTGCAAAAGACCTAGGATATTCAATGCAGTTTGTATAAGCCAAAAATAAACTTAATACTTGTTCATCTGATTGTTCTTTCATTCCCTTTACTTGTTGAAGTGTTAACAGGGGTCTGATGCAATCTTCCTCTCCATAAGGGTTTTATATCCAAACAGGTATTTCTTGTGCTAGTTGAGCAGGAGGGAAGAGGACAAGCTTTTGGCTATGTGTGCCATTGGATATAGTCGTCTCTCCAGACCAACAATTGATAAAGGAATCTGATGTGGCCAGCCAAGGTCAGCCAAGAACCAGAGGGTGTCCTAGTTTAGAGGATGATTTAGAATAGATGACTAGAAAGTCTACTAGATACTCCCAAGAAGCTAGTGTGACTGTGACATCATCTAAACTTCCTGCAGGGCTAATGATTGACTTATATGCCAACTCTATCATGGTTTGGGTTGGCCTTAACTGGTTGATTTGGAGTTTTTTCATAGTGTCGAAAGGAATTACATTAATTGTTACACCCAAATCAATGAGTGTGTTCGGTAAGGAAATACCATTAATTTCAACAATGACTACTGGGTTCGCACGATCATTATATTTATATGGCATTTCAGAAATAAATTCAGATAATTCTCCTATCACCTGAACAAGGGGAGGTTCCTTCTTCTTCCTTCCTATTTTCTTAAGGCAAATATACCTTATGATTTTGGCATATATGGGGATATCCTTAATGGCTTGCAGCAGAGGTATTTTTACATATACATTTTGTAACTTATCCTCTATATATTTGTGCAAGGGTGGCTCAAGTTTCTTCTCTAATAGTCTTTTAGGGTAGGGTGGAGGATTAACTTGTTGAGGTAATCCTATGGACTGAGAAGTGGTTGGAATATGAGGGGAAGTCTCTCCTGCTACAGGGGTGGTTCGAGTATTTACTTGTTCAAAATTATTATCATTTTCTTCTTGAATTATTACTCCAGATTTTGATTGAATTACAGCTTTCCCGGATCTTAGTTGAATTTCATAGGTGGGAGCGTTTTGGACTTCTGCATTCTATACAGGGTGGGTGGGTCTATTATTGGGGTTAGGAATTGGTTGGGTATGAATTTTTGTTGGTCTAGGAGGGTTGTGTGCAGCTTGGATTTGTGGCTGTTGATTGGCATTTATAGGTGCTTGTTGCTATTGGTTAGGGTTCAAGGGTACTGTGAATTGTTGTTGTACAGGCGGTGGAGGTAAAGCTTGTATTTGAGGTGGGTTAAATCTAGGTATTAATTGGGAAATTTTTGCAGGATACTGTGGATATGTCGGGTAAGAGGGACTCCCATACACAGGTCCCCTCCAATATTGTTTCCAAGGTTGAGTTTGAGATTGTTGAGGTGTCCATTGGGGATAGGGAATTGGAGAAGGACCCCATTGTTGTTGTTTTGTGCTCTCCAAGGCCTCCTAGAAGGGTATGTTTGTTCTTGTGAGACTCCTCCCCTATAAATGGCTTGCAGCTCAGAAAAAGTTGGAAATTTAGATGTGGGGTGCTCTTGTGTACACAAGCCATAGACCTCTATGAAATTTAATGGGCATTTTTTTTCAGGGTGCCTATTTCTACATTTAGGAAAAAAGATTGCCAAAACAACATCTTCTTCTTGCTTCTTTTTCAGTTTTAGGGTATCTAATTGGTTACTGATTGTGATCAATATGTATTTTTTAAAGTTTTCTAATAAGTTTCCTAACTCAATTCTGGTGACAGTCCTTGAGTTTTGTCTTAAATTTCTGCTAAAAGGATCTCTTGGTCCTTTGCCTATTTTAGCTTTTCCTTTTGACTATCTCCTACAATAATCTGCAATTTCTGCAAAGGGATTTTGGTGCACATCTCCTGAACTTAAAAAATTTAAAACTTCTATGCAGTCATCTCTAAGACCTTTCAAAAATATTGTTCTTACTACAACTACGTCTGTGGTGAATAATTTTGATTTTTGATAGTTGTATAAGAACCTTTCTAAGTAGTCTTCAGGAATTTCATCTTCGGTTTGCTGCATTTAAAAAATGTCATTTTTAGCATTATCCTTAAAATAGTCTTGATATTTCCGTAAAAATGTTTCTTTCATATGATTCCAAGAGAGAATTGTATTTTCTCCTAAGCTCATGAACCATATTAAGGCTGAGTTCTTTAATGTGGATGGAAAGAGATTAAGTTTTTGGGCATTTTCTGAATAGTTATAGCTTCTACATAATATGTCAAACTCGAATAAAAATAAGTCTTGATCTTCAATTGACATACCTTTGAAAGTGGGTAACGATGACAGTGGGATGTTCTTCATACCGATATTTATGGAACTATCCAAGATTGGAAACCTGAAGGTCTCAGTCTCAGTGGCTGCATTTTCATTTCCTTCTTCTTCTGCCATTTTAGTAGGTATCCTTCCTCCACTGATAGATGGTTCAGAAATTGGATTTTGTGTCTCTTGTAAATGCTCAGTTTCTTCAGCAGATTAATGTTTTATCTGCCCCAATACCGACTCTTCATTTCTATGTCCTTCTTCTGGAGCCTCACTGGCTTCCCTTGAACTTCCTCCTGGTGGAATTCTTCCTGCACCAATGTCAGTTGAATTACTGTGGGGGTTTGTTTTCGAATATTTAGAACTCACAAATCTACCCTTATTATCTCTATATCTACGCATAAAATAAAAATTTGATACTTAACTCAATTAAAATCCTAATTCTATATGGAAGGTAAGAAGGCAACTCGGATTCAAAGAACCCTACTATAGTGGCCATGTGGCTCTTCACTCGTGTCTTAAAATTTTTATCCTCCTCCCTCAAGTAGCCCTTAAAATCATTCAAAAACTATGCAAACAATCTAAGCTAAAATCACTTCTTACCATTTGCAACTCCCTAGCAACAACGCCAAAATGTTGTGTTTCTTATATGATTAGTATAATGCACACATTAATTATGAATCTAGGATTCATAATCAACAGAGTTACAAGACACCAGTAAGGGAGGTAATTCTAATGTCACCAGTATAGAACTAATCTAAATTATGCATGCTAGGAATACAACAAACTGTCAAACTTAAAACACACTTTGGTTTTCTTTCATAGAGGGGCTATCTACTCCATTGTGGCACATGCAACTATGAGATGGATTCCTTTGACAAATCAACTATGTTATTTGAACCAGAAATCTGATTAATTATGCAATCACACTCTGAAAAATGAAATCACACATCAATCATCAAGGCATAGCATGGGTAGTTCAGTAGCCAGTATATCGGTTATGTTGTGGCTCACAATAATCTATTGTGAACTTCACTAGTTCTTTTCCCACTATGTTTGACTATTGTTGCCAACGTTTATGTTCACTAAGAGAAATCAAATTTATAAAAACAGAAATAGGGCATATGAAAAAACAGAGTAAGTAAAGATCTTAAGCAATTATATGATCAAAATCCTAAACTGAACTATACTGCTAACATATGAAACTATTAGAGGTGATGAATTAAATTGAAAAATCAAAGCTACAGCTAGTCTAACAATTACACTATCGAAATCAAATTCTAACACTAATCTACAAGAATGTTGAACTATGTTGGGTGGTGGGCCCTTGCCGCTTTAGCAGGTCAACGATTGAAGTCTACAGTAAGTTGGTATTTGATCAACACATCACTCTTAATCAGATCTCAAAACATGAAATTAGATTATGATACCAACTCAATTCACATCCATTCAATAATCAAGGCATCGAAATAAATGAAACTCTTTTATTAAACTCAAAATCAAGATGTGTTCTACAATATGCAATACTACTCTGACATGCTATGCTATGTTATGCTCCCATCCTTGCCACAAATATTTAAACAGTCTTAGTCTTGAAACACAAGGAGGTGAAATCTTCATCATATGAATGATTGTTAAATTTACGCAATCGGTTACATATTTTAAGCTTCATCCTCATGACACAGAGTGCATGAGGATGAATTAATAATCAAACTAGCTCAATATATTCTTGCTAGAAACTTTGATGATCTAATAAACAGTCAACAAATATCACAGGCATGATCTGGAGCTTAACTTGGCATACTCAGTTTCCTCTACTAGTATTGGATCATAACAGGCGAGATACGGTGGATAGTACCAGATCCGAACAACATGCAATTGGTTGGTACTAGACTAAAACAGGTTGTGGGCATTGTTACCAGATCATGACAGTGAGTGATCTACAGGTACCCGATATCAACAGGAGGCGTTCTTGGTACCAGATTCAAACAGTGAGTGATCTGCGGGTACCGAATTAGTGTTTGGGTACCAGATTTCAAAATTCGTCAAGTGGTACTGGAATACATGGTAGGTACCAGATAAGGTGAGCTAGCGCATAAGTACCAGATGGATTGGCTGACATAGGAGTGCTAGACTTGTCTAAAGGTCAGAGGCTACATATAGTAATTTTGACATTAGCACATACAATATTTAATATCCTATCTTAATAAACCACAAAATGCATGAATTCAAATATACTTTACCTCATGACCTTATAAGTGACTGGAGATAGTGTTCTTTGTCATTTATCCAAGATTAGGTAGGCCAAAAAGGTGTAAATGAGGAGTATAATATGGTGATGGGGATGCCAATTTAGAGGCTCAACACTAACCAATACTTTTCATGTTTTCTTCTTGACAAATTCAAACGTTCCACCACTCTAGGATCTATATAACTATGGCTAGCCCTTGAATCAATTAAAATAGTAAATGGTTGGTTGTTAATCATACCTTCCACTTCAATCATGTGTGACTGATATTCATCTTGCTTATTGTCCAGGGTTGCGTAGATCCTTGGAATTTTACAACCCCAACATTCCATAGGTGGCGGTCTTGGCATTTTACCATCTACTTCAACCTTCCTGGGCTCTCTAAAAGATAGTTGTCCTTGATGAGTCTTTCTGAAAAAGGGTGTCTTAGTTCCCTTCTTACTCTAATCCATCTTGAATTTCTTCTTGTCTTCCCAAGCCTTCTAGAAAGTAGGCTTCTCTCTTTGCTTCTCATATAATAATTTCACTCTTCTTATCGTTTCTTACATAGTTTTTGGGTCATCATATTGGATCTTGTCCCCAATGAAAGGTGGTAGTCCACTCAAATACCCTTGAATCTTGACAGTCTCATCCTTGATGAACGAAACATACTTTAGTAATTCCAAAAACCTTCGTTTGTATTCATCAATGGTCATGTTTCCCAGCTTGAGTTCAAAGAACTCTTTCATCTTTTTGTCATAGTATATTTTGGTCATGTATTTCTTCTTGAAATATCTCTTGAATTATTTACAAGTGATATCTTTCTCTCTAATGTGTTTCACCTACACAATTTGATCCCACCACATGGATGCCTTTCCCTTCAATTGATTCATAGCAATTCTTCCTTCTGCACGAGAGGAATAATTCTACAGTTGGAAATTTTTCCTCATGCCAAGCAACCATGTCTTGACATCTTCCTCCTTCTTATGTTCTCCATCAAACATTGGAGGCTTAATCTTGTTCATTTCTCCCTTCAGTTCATCCACTCCAAATCTCTTGTGCTTTCTGGTAGGAGATGGGCTTGAACTACTGTGTTCCCTCCTCTTAGAGTGACCTTGGGAGTGATGATGGTGTTTACCAACACTCCTTGATCTTCTTCCCTCAGAAGTCGGGCGACTCCCAGTTTTTCTCAAGTCTCTCTCCTGGTCCAACTTATTTTCTATTCTCTCCAGCCTCTTCATTAACTTTAAGTTGAATTCACCTTGTTTATCCTGAGCTTTCTTGAGCTTTCTGCTATCTGTTTGGTGAGTTTGGGCATCTTTCTGCAATTTTTCAATGATCTTCATCATATGCCCTTCCTTATCTATCTATTCTCCATGCCCATTGGAGTTCAACCCTTCAACTCCTAAATGAACATCCATCCCTTTAGCTTCATTTTCTGAACTGGAAGCATTATGTGTCTCTTCCAATTATTTTGCACTCAGTGGAAATTCTACTTGGTTCTAGCACTTGCTAAACTTTTGCAAACAAAATGTGCAGACAACTAGAATTTGTCAGGCCATTATTCCTTAACAAATCCCACAGCATTCATAAACAAATTTGAATTACGAAAATGTTCATATTTCATGAATTTTCCGAGATCTTCTCATATCTGTAACAATCCTTTGGCATTATCCCCTTCTCGCTTAGTCCCCAACCCACATGATCGCGGGTCATGGCCACTCGCCTAACAAAAAGGCAACTTCACAACTTCGTGTTCTGGGAGGTTTTCAAAGAACTCCCCAACAACTTCTTGAGTTCTGAACTAACAAACTCGCGATGTAGGGAGGATCAACCATCCACGTCTACCCAGCGTCCAACAACTGACACTCACGGTGAAACCTTAGGCGTCTAAGTTTTGGTACTTCAGGACATCAGATGATTTCACATCCACAGACCTCAAACACTTCCATGACACTTTGTTGAAGTAATTATGTCACATAACTTATGATTTTCTAGATTGCGGGGGCATGCAACAGTGGTTTGGAGTAACCCACCTTTCATCCTGCAATTCTTCTGACACTAACATGTAAACCCTTCATTGAAACCACAATTTGGATTTTGGGATCGCCTTGGAGAATTATCTCCTGTGCAAGTTGGGTCCCCGCAATGCCTCCTAGCCATCAATATTGATGTATCATGATCAACACTTGTATGGGTCCTCTGAACCTTAACTATGTTACGTAACCTTAGGCCCCACTAACACAGCTCATAGAGGATGCCACATGGTGAAATACTAGCGACGTCATCCAACCCCACCACGTCTACTCTTTCATTTCAGAACATCAGGCTTTGGGAGTTTGTGCAACAACACATCCCATTCTGCCGATAGCCAAACTCCCAAAATTACAATTTTCCCTTCTTCTTGATCTAATAGTCAAGATCTTTTCTCTAGATGTACGGTGTAGATCTCCCTCGAGACTTCGGGGTTTCATGTTTCAAGCATTTATGCCTCCACGCACCCTGCTTCTCTTGATTCCTAAAATGTCGATATTTCGGAGCTCCCAATCTCATGGTCCTGATTCCTCCACAATCTGATGACTCAGATCTCATTGGGATTTCGCGTATCAGGATTTCATGTGTCACGAGGTAGAAATACTTTCCACCTCCATTCTTCTGATCCTTGAAATACTGAAATTCTTCTTGGACACTCAATGGTCCAGATCTCTCCTTGATCAATGGTTGTGATCTAATTGCGAATTCACATTTCGTGAATTCTCACAAAATTGCCCTTTGTCCTTTTCAAGTCATGAGTCAATGAAAGTTTGATCTCTCTCCACGCATCCCTCCCGATGCATGGTCTTGATGATGTTGGGACTTCGCTTGTCATGATATCCACACTCCTATGCAAATCCAAAGGGTTTTAAACCCTGTGCACATTCCCTGGATCCAACGGTTGTTGGTCCATAGGCTCAGATATGATGGCCCATATCTGATCTCTTTTGTGTTCTCTCCTAAGTGTCTGGACATGGATTTGACAGTCCATATCCTCTCCTCTACAGTTGATCTATGACTATGGTTTTATTCTACCTCTACTCCTTCTGAGCTTCGTAACATGACCAATGCAACCCCTTGGAACTTACAAACAATATAAGGTTTTAAATGGGTTCCTACAAACACCATTTCCACTTGAAACCTTGGGTCCAAAGACCACTTATCTAGCCCATCTAGGCCCAGCTTTGAAAACATGGCTCTAATACCATTTTGTAATGTCCTTGGCCATCAACCCACTGGTCGAGAAACACTACTTCGCGGAAACATTCTCATACTTAAATATATAACATGAATTATTTATAAAGAATAAGAATTAATCAATTAAGACATTTGAACATGGATTTCCTACTGTCATACAGACTTAAATAGAATTAACATCAATTCAAACTAGCAACAAAATACATGATGATATTACAAGTATCACATAACATGCATTTTAATTAAGTACAAAATTAAAACAGATAATGATACTTATCTTTGAAACTGCAATACACCACCAACTACATGCAGACCTTCTAGGAACCTCCCATCCTTAGACTATGCTTCTCATCACTCTCAGCAGTAGGTCACCCCTGAGCTGGGACTAAGCTCCACCTAGAAAGAGAATTCTAGGCTAGGCAAGGTCAAGGAAAGACATATAGTTTATGAGGAAGGAGTCTTTCCCAAGAGCCACTTATGCCCACTGCTCATAGACTCTCATTCCCCACATCCATGTCCCACCCTAGGAGTATACACCTTCACTGTCACCAAGATAGTCCTTCGCCTGCTAAACCTCCCTTTCCTTGGGCTTGAGCAATAGACTGGACCAGAATACTTTGAGTTATGTGGTAGCTACAGGACTCCTTCCAGGAGTTCTCACTTTCTTTGCACACTCTCTCACCTGGAGAGAGTCACTCACAGGCCTGAAAACCTACTTCTTCAACCACAACCACCTCTCTCACCTAGAGAGAGTGTTGCACATAGGCCTAACAGTCTGCTTCTTCATCTTTGTTCCAGCACAAGAAGGACAACAAGTCTCAGCAAGGAACAGATGATGGTAGCCAATCACACTCAGGAAAGGAACTGTGTGGCCACAACAGTCCACAATTATAACACACATGACATAGACAATTTATTAGGTTTCATAGAAGACATGGGTCAGCTTCAGAGGTGCGTGGCTATACAGAGGTCTAGTGTAGAGACAAAACGGTTCTCGGGAAGGATTCCAGTGAACTCAGGCGGAGTATATAAGGTTCAAAAAATGACTCAGGTGATGGATTTTGGGTCTCAGGTGTGTTCATGCACATTGAAGAGGATGAATACAGAGGTCAGGACATTCACAAGAATACACTAGTCGAATATCGATTCTTGTTTTCAAGATTGTGTGACAGGAAAATTAAAACAAAGGTCGTTCCCAGACTCCCACAGTTCAGACATCCCATGGTAGAATGGAGGATGAACCCCCATCACAACTCAATTATTGGGTTAAATTGTATGTGCCTAGGTCGACACATGTCTCCCGTGAATATGCATGCACTCCATCAACATGCTTTCCCTTTTGCACATGTTGGGGCTGCATGCGTTGCCTCTCCCAAGACTTAGGATAAAAAGACATACCTTTCACACCACTTTGGAATAATAATAAATTATTATTCCTAAGGACTTAAGCACTCCATCTTAGCCCCTCTTCCTACCTCTCAGCCCCCTCTCCTTTACCCATACTATGGAATCTTAGTCCCCCGTCACTCTTTCTTCATGGTCAGTCGAAACACAATGATGTTTATATATTATATTAATGATTTGCATAATTAAATATATAAAATCAGGCTCCTGGCTTTAACACTTAGGCTCTCTGGCCTAATAAAAACATAAGCCCACCAACTTATCAATACTCGACTCACCAGCCTACAAAACATGATTACAATTCATAATATAACTAGGGCACTACCAGGGGATATTACAGGAAGAAACTTCCTATCTTTATCCTTTTTATCAAATAGGGCCTTCATATTGTCTTGGTATTTCTGGAGTTTCTCATGCACCTCAGCCCTATTCTGTTGGACTTGTATTAACTGGTTGATTCTTTAGGTGACATCATTAGGTTCTTCCTTTGAATCTTTCCAGAGATTCATTATCGGCAGAGCCAAGTTTATGGGTAGTACCACATTAGTCCTGTGCACCATTTGGAAAGGAGACATTCTGATTTATTTCTTAGTGCCCATTTGATTCTCCCACAAAGCGTATTTCAGATGAACATGCCAGGCTTTCTTATTTTTGGTCATCACCTTTTTTATTATGGGGATCAAGCTATTATTTGACAACTCGGCCAATCCATTTCCCTGAGGATATTAAGATGTGGAATGTCCTAGTACAATGTTGTACTTTTGACAAAAGCTAACCATCACCATGGATTTGAAATCTTAGGCATTGTCTGTGACTATCTTCCAAGGACAACCGAATCTTGATAAAATGTTTTCCTTTAAGAAATTTATCACCACTAAGTCTGTAGCATTTTTGGTCGGAATGCCCTCGACCCATTTAGTGAAATAATATGTAGCGATCAAGATCCATTTAGGTTGTCCACTTGAATGAGGATGGATTTCTCCAATAAATTCTAGACCCCATTGTTGAAATGGAGATTTTGTTTTGACTAGGGTCAAGGGTAGCATAGGGAGATTTTGCTTACCTGAGAATAATTGACAGGAATTATAGGCTCTGAATTTAGCATTCACATCTATAAATAACTTTGACCAATAGTATCCATCTCTCAGGATTTTATAATTTGTTGCCCTCCAGGTATGGTGTCCTCCAAAAACCCCTTCATAAAACTCATTTATAACGTTTTCTATTTCAGATTCTATTAGGCATATTAGCAAAACTCCTAGAGGATCCTTCCAATATAGTTGGTTTTTGACGATACAATACTTTACCGCGTGCAACTTCAGTGTTTTTTCCTTGGAAGGAGTCATATCTCTAGGGCACTGAAGAGTCAAAATATGTGAAACTATGTCACTATACCCGTAAGAGGAAGAGAATTTTTATTGGATCTCGGTTGTAAGTATAGTGACATCAAGCTATTCTATGTCTAGAAGTTCTTCGTAGGCTTGCTGATGATTCATTCCAAGCACTCTGAATTTATATTCGGCTAATATCTTAGCCAAACCTTGACCTTTAACGAGTTTTGTTGGTTTTACCTCAAGATCAAATTCCTGAATCTTGGCAAGCCATCGACTCCTCCTTCCGTCACTATCAGGTTGAACCAATATATCCTTGACAGAACTGGTGGGTACGTAGGCAATTAACGTATAATGAAACACGTAGGTCCTGAAATCTTTTAGGGCCTTCACCATTTCATATGCCTTCTTTTCCAGTATATCATTTTTCAACTTTGCATCTCTGAGGCTTTTACTAAAGAATGCTATCGGTTGTTTGAACCCTTCATCATTCTTCTATAGGAGTACCGCTACAATTGTATGTTCAGATGCAAATGAGAATATCAAGAATTCCTTCATGTAGACCAGACTGGTCAGCATGGGTGCTTCTCCTATTACCTTCTTGATACGTTTGAAGGATGCTTTAGCTTCAGTCTTCCATTTGACCTCACTGTAGTTTTTTAGAATATCTATAATCAACTTAACAATTTCAACGAAGTTTGGAATAAATTTTCTTAAAAAAATTATTTTTCCAAAAAATGATTAGATTTCCTTTCTATTCCTAGGAATATTTATTGTATCTATGGATTCTACTCTTTTCGAATCAATTTTAATTCCTTCCCTCGATACAATATGGCCCAAGAGTTTACCTTCTTGCATTACAAAATGGGATTTCTTAGGATTGAGCGACAAACCAAACTTTATGCATTTTTCGAACGTATGTTTAAGATGTACCAAGTGCTCTACATCAGAGTTAGAAAACATAGTTAAATCATCAATATAAATGACACCAAACTTATCTCTTTCATTGACAAAGGCTATTTCCATTACTCGTTGAAAGGTGGTCCCTACGTTCATCAGACCGAATAGCATCTTGTCATACATGAAAGTACCCCATGGAGTGGTGAATGCATTTTTCTCTTTGTCATCCTCATGGAGTGCGATTTGATTATAACCTGAGAAGCCATCAATCATTGACATTCAGTTAGCCCCGACCACATTTTCGAGGACGTGATCCATTTTAGGAAGTGGATAATTGTCTTTCAGGGATGATCTGTTCAGGTCCTTGAAATCCACGCAGAGTCTGATTTCATCATTCTTTTTTCTGAATGGGACTAAATTAGCTACCCACTTGAAATATATGAGTGGAACAGTGATCTTTGAATCCATGAGATTTTTTACTTCCCTTTCTATTATAGGCAGGAAAATAGAGTTTATCTGTCTGAGCTTTTGTCTGAAAGGCTTGATTCCCAATTTCAAAAGGATTTTATGTTCGATGACAGTGGTATCATAAGTTTTGAGATCATCGTAAGAACAATCGAAGACATCTTTGTATTTATTGAGTAACTCTGCATATTTACTCTTTGTTTCAAGTGGAAGGTACTTAGATATTTTGACCAGTTTTTGGTTTTCCTCAATGCCTATATCACAATCTTCAACCTCTTCAGGTTGGGTTTGCAAGGTAGACTTCAGAGGTATATCATCCCATTCAAATAATCTCTCTAAAGGAATTATACCTTTAGGAATGTGATTTTTTTTAAGCACCAGCATGCAGTGGTTAGCGATTTTATCTTGGAATTTTTTAGGATCTTCGTCTTGTTGCATGATCCAAGTAGGGTCATTCTAATTTTCATGATCAATGTGCATCTCAGAAAGTTCATCCACCATTTCTAAAAACTTCTTGATCTTCTTATTGTCTTTGAATACCTACCAGTGTTGAATGTTATTTTGTATTGAAGTCTTGTGATGCATTTCTATGTGATACTTTAGCTTCAAGACCATAGGTGGCATAAAATTAGTTGTTTCTTTGGCTAGGGAGTCATCTTGTTGATTCTCTACTCTAGGAATATGATGAATATTAAATGATGAGAAATATTTTTATATCATATCCCAGGCACATTTATTGTACGACCTTAGCCTTGGATGTTTGTCCTGATACTCTTGCCTTCTCTGTTTTACAATCAATTTTGCATCACTGTAAACTATCATATTTTCAATTTTCAATTCCTAGCAGCCTCTAACCCTAAGACAAGAGCCTCATATTCACATATGTTATTAGTATAGTCAATATCCCACTGCAACCTATATGATAAAGGAATAATGAATTCATCTCTGGGTGCTACAAACAACACCCCAACTCCTTCTCCTTCCCAAGATGAAGCACCATCAAAATACATCTTCCAAACTCCTACGCTATTTACATTTTTGTTTGTTTTTTCTATTTTTTTTCTTTCTTTTTTCTGTACAATTTTATTCTGTACATTCATCTAAACCATCATCAATTGATAATATATAGTTACCTATATCTTGATAAACAACATATACCGGATAATTATTTGGGTTCTATGGGTCACTTAGAGTATATGCCAATCTTGTCTCTATGTACAAACGAGTGAACTGTCCACCAAAGATCGGGATCATAGCATACGTCATATCTATTTGAAGTGATCCTCCAAGTTTAGCACCCTAAGATTTGAACAACAACATGCCATATTTTGCAAGAACATCAACAAGGACTACATCCATGAGAATACTTTTCACAGGGATCTGTGAAAGATTAGATACTAAATAATTAATCATATTTTTCCATAATGGCATTGGGCATTAAGTTGTGCGAGGATGCAGAATCCAACATACAATTATGGAGTATGTGATTGTGCACAATCAACGTGATATAAAAAGGAGCGACAAGATCTTTGGTATGTTCAATGTGCGGACCAAAAATTATTGTAGGATTACCATCTTCTAAATTAATAGTATATGCATGACTTTCAATATCCGAAAAATTTATCATCTTTGCAATTTGTTTTCTATACATCATATTTTTTTCCAATTCAACCAAAGGCACCGGAATTTTAATTTTATTAATTCTGCTTTCTAGATTGAAACTTCCAATTGTTTTTTCTGCTTCTTTGGATGGGATCTCTGTGTCTCTTTTTTCTATTCTATTGGTTTGTGTTGCTTTTGTTTCGACCGTTTTCATCTTAGCATCTTTTGTTTCGACCATTTTTGTCTTGGACGTTATCTTTTCAGTGGATGGTTGAGAGGCCTCATTCTTTTTACTTCTCGACAAAATTTTCTTCAGTTGATCAGATGTAGAATTTTTATCCCTGGGACTTAAATTATATTTTTGTTGAAGCTAGGCCATTATAGAGTCGACCATTCCTTAATAATCAAATTTCCCCATGTTGTTTATACTTTCCTCATTTTCGAGCAATGTTCCTTGATCCAAAGACCTTTCGTAATATTGCTTGGTTAGGTGAGGTTCTTGGTCGTAATCACTGAGGTTTTTTATATCTTCATCTAACTCTTCATATTATGATACATCGTCACTTCGCATGAAGTTTTCATTTTTAAAAGGAGCTTTGATTTTCGGGTCTTCATTTTTTACTAGCCTTTGGAGGACCTGGGGGTTGGGGTTCCTTCTAAAATCTTGTTGGATTACTGAGAGGGGGGGTGAATCAGTAATAACGTAATTATAATCATTTTTCTCCAAATAATCCAAGTGTTATATCAATGTAGAATTATTATCCAATAATGAGCAATAAGAAATAAACAATCACATACATACATAGTGCACCAGTGTTTTACATGGAAACCCAAATCGAGAGAAAACCACAGAATGATTTCTCTTCTGTCTTGAAGAATTACATTCATTGGAAGCACCAACTTCCTTTGTTTTTCAGCTACAACTGGAAGGAGGCTCCAACCCCCTAGTTTCTCAGGCTACAACCTGAGGAAAGCTCCAACTCCCCAATTATCTGGCTACAACTAGAAGGAGGCTACAACCCCCTATGTTCTGCGACTACAACTGGAAGGTGTCTACAACCACCTATCGTTGCCCCATCCAACCACCATGAAGTAGAAGTAGAATGATGGAACCACTGCCACACTATCACTGTGATATATACCGTTGTTAACATGTACCAATAAACCTAAACCATGCATCAACCTATACCTCAAACTGTAATAAACATGTACCATAAATAAGTGCATCAACCATGCACCAACCTGTACCCTAAACAATTGCATCAACCATGCACCAACATGTACCTTAAACAACTGCATCAACCATGCACCAACCTGTGCCAAACAATATGTAATCAACTTGTACCATAAAAAAGTGCAACCAACCATGTACCAAGTATGTAAAAATCCTGTGTCAAGTACTCATCAACTATGACTCATCAATATGTACCAACATCATTAACTATACACCTCATGTATGTGCTAACTTGTCAACTACTTGTCTCAACCATGTACCCAACTTGTACCTCAACCAAAATCCATCATCAATTTAATCATCCAAATATGATTTGTAAATCTTTAATAGACCTGGTGTATATGATCACATACTTGAAAACCTTCCTTAACTTTAAAGAACAAGAGACTATCATTTTCATCAAACTTGTCTTTAGTCTCACATGACTAGTTTTGGATTAGTCAACAACCCTAACTTGAAATAATCATAACTTTGTACCTATAATGAATAAATATATGAAACTAATACACAATGTTATTCAGTATGTTTTTTGAAATTCCTCCAGGTTTCACTACTTGGAACCTCTTAGAAAAGGAGTTATAGCAAAAATGGCATGCCTTGCTAAATTTTGACTTATTCTAGAGAGAGACCTTGTAGAGCGTGCCCACATGAAATATTTGTTTAATCGATTTGAACCTATTACAAAAAATACTAAGGAATTTACTCTAACCAAAAAAAATTGGTCTTACTAAATTTGGATCTGTTATTAAGAAGTTATGATGTTTTGACCCGAAATACCTAGTTTTGACTAGTTTCAAGACTAGCCACCAACCCTATTTTCCACGAAGTGTAACTCCAAAAATACAATGACACCACAAGATTAATTTTTTACCACAGATACTTGTATATGTTTCCTCAATGGAATAGAAATTTCACAGTCTGAATAATTCTAGAAAAAACGTTATTGAAAAAATGGTTAGATGACCTGTAAATAACATACCTTAGAAAGCATCATCAAAAGAATTTATCCTTCCTTGAATTCCGACCTTCTTTTCATCACCTTCGAGAAATTCGGCTTATATATCCTTTGGTTACCTCATACACCTATAGGTATTCAATATTCTCAAGTTTTTCTTAAGTGAAATAGCCTTTCCTCTTATTTATACTCTCCAAGTAGCTTCCTTAAAAAAATCTTCTAGGTCACTTTGCCCACTTTCCTTATTTTAGGGTTAACCCACTTCTAATTTCTCCATTAAATTTATTATTTAAATAATTTATTTTGTATTCACTTTGAATTATAGTATACCCATCACTTCACTTTATTATTTACCTTCTAAAATCTCTTAAACCACTTTGACTACTTTGACCTTTTGGGGCTTCTAGATGACATATGAGGGTCCTCCAACTTCATAAGGACATAACTCTCAAACCGTGAGGAGTTATGTGATGTTCCACATACCACCAGAAATGGAATGACATGTACTATAAATATAGAATATTATTACCTACAAATATATAAAAACTCATACCATTATCCATCAAACAAACTTCGGTTCTCCAACTTTTCATCACCATAATTCTCTAACCATGCGGAGTTATGTGATGTTCCACATAACACAGGAAATTCACTGACCTCCATCTCATTATTCCACAATTAAGAATGGGTTATCTAACCATACTTCTTATAATAACTCAATCTACAAAGCATATTCTCATGATGGCTTTCACCATAAGGGGACCATTTTGGAGTTCATCCATCTGTACTTCTTATAAACCATGACACAACAATAATGATTTATCTTTACATCAAACAAAATTGGGTCCATTACTCAAACCTTTGTGCTATCGGGCTTTCTTCAAGGGTTGACATCAATGACAACCAAACTTAATCAATAATCTCCCCCTTTGGCATTGATGGCAACACTCTGATGCAAAATTGAAATTATGTCATGCAATACTAAAGTCATATCACTCATGCTCCCCCTAGAAACATGTTTCTATCCTCTGCATCTATGTGTGCTCCCCCTGGAACCATGCCTCTGTCCTCTGCATCTGATGAATCTCTTCCCCTTTTTCATCAATGGAAAAGGTATCTTTCCATCCAGGGCTACTCCCCCTAACTAAATCGTCCTATTTATTATGCTTCCTCATGTACATCTAAGACATAAGATAAGAATTCAAAAGCATTCATTTTGGAGTAGAAATAACTCCGAGTCTCTAGTGAAGATACTCAAAGGCTTCCCGTGGAAGTGGTTTTGTAAATATGTTTGCCACTTGTTCTTTTGTGACCACATACTCAAATCTGATTTTCTTTTTTGCAACCTGCTCCCGTAGAAAGTGATACTTGATTGGACTGTGCTTCATCTTGGAGTGAATCACTGGGTTCTTTGAGATATTGATGGGGCTTGTATTATCACAATATATTGGAATGGGCTCATCGTACTCAAACTGTATATCTGTTAGAGTTTGTTTCATCCAAAGAACCTGTGTACAACACGACGTTGTCGCAATATACTCTGCCTCAGCTATAGATAAAGATATTGATTATCATTTCTTTCTTATCCATGATACCAAACACTCACCGAAATAGAACGCTGCTCCACTGGTGCTTCGTTGGTCATCAATACAACCCGCCCAATCTACATCTGTGTAGGAAATAAGTGATAGATCCTTTCCTTTTGGATACCATAATCCAAACTCTTTTGTTCCTTTGAGATATCTGAAAATCCTCTTCACTGCTAATACATGTGATTTCTTTGGTGATGCTTGAAATCGTGCCACCTATCCAACTGCCTACATTACATCTGGTCTAGATGCTATCACATATAGTATGATGACAATCATTGACCTGTATTGTCTCTGATCTATAGACTTTGAATCATCATCTTTGCTCAACTTGCAACTGGTTTGCTTGGGAGTGATAATTGGTTTCCAATCTTCCATTCTGAACCTCTATATCATTTCTCTGATATAATTGGTTTGAGAAATAAAACTTCCTTGGTTGCTTTGACATATCTGAAGTCCCATAAAGAAGGATAGTTCTCCAAGTAATGACATTTCATATTCTTTCTGCATGTCTTTTTCAAATTTTTGGCTTAACCTGTCATCATCACTACCAAAAATAATATCATCAACATAAACTTCAATTAATAAAATATTACCTTGACTTACCTTGATGTAGAGGTTTTTGTCTGCAATTCCTTTTCTGAACCCTTCCAACTGTAGATACTTATCTAGTCTAGAGTACCATGCTCTAGGAGCTTGTTTTAAACCATACAAGGCCTTCTTTAATTTACACGCATAATCTGCATTTTCTGACAACTGAAATACTTTTGGTTGTTCAATGTAGACTTCTTCTTCAAGTTCCCCATTCAAAAAAGATGATTTTATGTCCATTTGATACATTTTAATATTTTTGGAGCATGCATAAGCTAAAAGAAAACGGATTGCTTCCATTTTGGCAACTGGGGCAAATGTCTCTTCAAAGTCAATTCCTTCAACCTGTGCATATCCTTTACATACCAATCTAGCTTTATTCCTTGTAACCTATCCATCTTCATTCAATTTATTCCTGAAGACCCACTTTGTGCCGATCACATTCTTGGTATTGGAACCAGTTCCCAAGTGTCATTTTTCTCTATTTGATCCAATTCTTTATCCAAGAACTTTTTCCAAAAATTATCCTTGTTGGCTTCTTCAAAATAGTTTTGTTCAATTGTAGATGAGAGTGCTAGGTGTGTTTGTTCTAGTGAACGTATTCTTCTTCTAGTCTCAACTCCTGCATCTTTATTTCTGATAATCTGTTTTGAAGGATGATTCTTCTGTACTCGTCTATTGGGTGTCTTTGGAGGCACTTGCTGAACTTCCTCTTCTTCTTTTGCCGGATTCTCTTCATCTTCCTTTTCTACTTCTTTTTCATCTTTTGTTTCTTCTTTTAAGGGTTGTTTCATTGATTTATTTTCTTCTTCCTTTGATTATGGTATACCTATTTTATCAATTGTCACGTTGATGCTTTCCACAACTTTGTTCAATCTTAGATTGTAATACTTGTATGCTTTCATTGTACTTGAGTAACCAACAAGTACTCCTTTGTCCACGTGAGAGTCAAACTTTCCTATTCTGCTATCTTCTCTTTTGATATAGCATTTTCTTCCAAAAACTCTAAAGTGATTTACATTTGTTGGTCTTCCTTTCCATAGTTCATAAGGAGTTTTGTCAGTGTTGTTTCTAAGAATTACTCTGTTTTGAATGTGAATTATTGTATGCACTTCCCGTGTCCAAAAAATCTCTGTCAATTTTGAATCCATTAGCATTGTTCGAGCCATTTCCTGTAATGTCATGTTCTTTCTTTCAACAACTCCATTCTGTTGAGGTTTGCTAGCAACAAAGAATTGCCTTTTTATTCCATGATCATTGCAATAGTCCAGAAATTCCTTTGATCTGAAATCTCCTCCATTATCATATCTCAAGCATTTGATTTTTGAATCCATTTCATTTTCAACCATTTCCTTGTAGATCTTGAAGTTTTCAAAATCTTCTGACTTATTATTGATAAATCAAACTGCAGTCATTCTTGTATAATCATCAACTAATAACATATATTATTTCTCACCTTTTAATCCCTTTGTTATAGTTGGTCCAACTAGATCAATATGCACAATTTCCAGTGGTCTTGTCATTGAATATTCCTTTTATTTGAACCTGGTCTTTGTTTGCTTTCCTTGTTGACAATGCTTGCATAAAGTGTTGGTTGGTTTCGTGATCTGGGGAATTTCTTTGACTTCTTCTCTTTTGCTGACTTTGTCAAGGTTATCAAAATGTATGTGACCCATTCTTCTGTGCCATAGCCAACTTTAATATTCCTTTCCTAGACACCACTTTTCATTTCCAATTTCACTTAACACATATATGTTGCTTGAAGTTCTTGCAGCTATAGCGACCAATTTCCATTAACCTTCTTTTGTTATCTCACACTTTTGTGAATCGAAAGTAACATTATGACCTTGGTCACACATTTGAATCACACTTAGAATATTATGTTTCATATCTTCTACTAGTAGAACATTTTCTTCTTTTTCATTCTTGTTCACAATTCAGACTGTGCATTTTCCAATGATTTTGGTTGAATCATCATTTCCGAAGGAGACCGGTCAATATCTTTCCTTTCGTAATGTAAGAAACTTGTCTCTATTACCTGTCATGTGTTTTGAACACCCACTGTCAACATACCAACCACGTTTCTTCTGCTTATATTATAGAGTGATTGTGGATTTTTCATTACTATACTGATCTTGCTTTCATATCAGTGTCATTTTTTGAGGTTCCTATTTGTGACTGTTGTTATTCTATTGTGGTTCTTTAGGAGGGAATTCCATTCTACAATCTTTGGCCACATGTCCAAAATTGTTACATTTGTAACATTCCACTTCAGTGCTCAAAGATTCATACCTGTTGTAACTTCTTCTCTGTGTTTCACTAGGTCTTCTTGAATAACCCCTTTGTGTATGACTCTCAAAGTTGTTATTGTTCCTGTTGTTAGCTCTGCAATTCACATCTTTTTGTCCAAATTATTACATGCAAAACATAAATCTTAAAATATTTTTTGATACCTGGGAGTTGAGGATCTTATGAAGGGAGGTGATCTTATGAATCCTTATTCTTCTTGAATCTTATCAGTTGGTTGTTGATTCTGAAATCTGACTCTTCTCGGTGGAGGAGTATCACTTTAATATTTCGTGTATATCCTTCTATCCCCTTTGATTATTTTTTCATAACTTTTTGGATATGTTTCTTGATCTGTTGTTTTGGATCTTGATCCATTTTCTATCTAATTGTATCCAAGTCCAGTCTTGTCAAGATGAGATTTTTGACCGTTGATAATGTCATCCAAAACTTTTGAGCTATTCTGCATATTTTTCTTTTGAATATCCTTTCTTAGTGTGACAATCTCTTCTTCCCAGTTTCCAATGATCCTATCCTTTTCTTCTATCTTTTCTTTGAGTGCTTCTTCAATTCTTTTATCTTCTTCTATTTGAAGCTTAAATTTTGTGATCATTTGTTCTAGTTCTCAAGTGTCTTTTTTCTTGTCTAGTTCTTCTTGTAGTTTATTGTTTTTCTTCTTTTGTCTTCTAATAACTTCTATGGCACACATTAATTCTTATCGATAGTCAACTTCTACCTCTTCAATTTCTTCTTCAACTTCTTCATATTCTTCTTCAATTTCTTCATATTCTTCTTCGGAGTCTTCTTTGTCAGAGTCTTTTACTACCATGAATAGAACTATGGAACACATTAATTCTTTTTGATAGTCAACTTATGCCTCTTCAATTTCTTCTTGGACTTCTTCATATCCTTCTTGGACTTCTTCATATCCTTCTTCGACTTCTTCATATCCTTCTTTGACTTCTTCATATCCTTCTTCGACTTCTTCATATCCTTCTTCAACTTCTTCATATTCTTCTTCGGAGTCTTCTTTTTCAGAGTCTTTTACTTCCATGAATAGAACTCTTCCTATCTCACTATCACTGACTTCATCTTCATCTGATGATGAGATTTCTTTTTTGGTGCATAAGATTTTCTTGAAAACTTTCTTTGTAGTTCTTCTGCCTTTATATGAGTGTTTTCCTTTTGAGTAACCTTCATCATTTCTCTTTTTCTTATGAGGACATTTGTTAGCAAAATGACCAATACCATCACAATTAAAGCAAATTAAAGGAAGCTTACCTCTATACCTACTATGGGTTCCCTTGTTCAATATTTTGACGATGTTGGCTACTTCTTCATCATTTACCGAGACATCACTGTTGTTGCTATATTCTTCTTGTTTCTTTTTGTTTTTCTTTGATATTTTGGATGCTTTGAAGGCTGCTTCTTTTACATCTAGATTTTCCTGTTTAGTTCTCATTTCATATGCTGTGAAGATTCCATGTAGTTTGTCCATGATTATTGAGTTTATATCCGCTCTTTCTTCTAGTTCTGATATCTTAGGGTTAAATCTCATAGGAAGAGATCTTAGTGCCTTTTGAAAAATTACAGATTCTTTGATTTATTATCCCAATCCTATGATTGCATTCACTATTTCATCGACTCGTAAGAAGTAGGCTGCAATATTCTCATCTTCCTTCATTTTTAACTGTTCGAGCTGACCTCTGTAAGTTTGAAGCTTTGCTACTTTGACTTTTGTATCTCCTTCATAAATATTTTGAAGCTTGTCCCAAATCTCTTTAGCAGATTTACAATGTGCAACTTTGGTGAATACCGTATCACTGAGACCATTCAAAAGTGCATTTTCGGCTTTGGAATTATTCTCACCGAGTTTCACTACTTTGTCATTTGTTGGTGGAACTTCTAGTGTTGTGTATCCATCTACAATTTATTTCCAAACTTGAAATCCATGTGCCTGTACATATGTCTTCATCCTTATGCTCCAAAAAACATACTTTTGTCCATCAAACTATGGTATTCCATTTATATACAAGTTGGTACTCTCCATGATCTACCTTTAAGTGGCTAAATTGATTTCCGAAGGAACCTGATTTGATACCAATTGTTGGATTACTGAGAGGGGGGGTGAATCAGTAATAGCGTAATTATAATCCTTTCTCTCCAAATAATCCAAGTGTTATATCAATGTAGAATTATTATCCAATAATGAGCAATAAGAAATGAAAAAGCACACACATACAAAGTACACCAATGTTTTACGTGGAAACCCAAATCGGGAGAAAACCACATAATTATTTTTCTTATATGTCTTGAAGAATTACATTCATTGGAAGAAACAACTTCCTTTGTTTTCCAGTTGCAAGATGAAGGAGGCTCCAACCCCCTATTTTCTTAGGCTACAACCTTAGGGAAGCTCCAACTCCCCAATTCTATGGCTACAACCAGAAGGAGGATACAACCCCCTATGTTCTTCGGCTACAACCAAAAGGTGTCTACAACCGACTGTCCTTGCCCCATCCAACTGCCTTGAAGTATAAGTAGAATGATGGAACCACTGTCATGCTATCACTGTGAGACATACAGTTGTAAACCTATACCAATAAACCTGAACCATGCATCAACCTATACCTCAACCTATAATCTACCTATACCATAAACAAGTGAATCAACCATGCACCAACTTGTACCATAAACAACTGAATCAACCATGCACCAACATGTACCTTAAACAACTGCATCAACCATGCACCAACCTGTACCAAACAATATGTAATCAAACTATACAATAAACAAGTGAAACCAACCATGTACCAATCATATGTCAAATACTCATCAATTATGACTCATCAATATGTACCAACATCATCAACTATACACCTGATGTATGTGCCAACTCATCAGCTACTTGTCTCAACCATGTACCGAACTTGTACCTCAACCAAAATCCCTAATCAATTTCATCATCCAAATATGATTTGTAATTCTGTAATAGACCTGGTGTATATGATCACATAATTTCAAACCTTCCTTAACTTTAAACAACAAGTGACTAGCATTTTCATCAAACTTTTCTTTAGTCACGTGACTAGTTTTGGATTAGTCAACAACCCTGACTTCAAATAATCATAACTTTGTCCCTGTAATGAATAAATATATGAAACCGATACACAATGTTCTTCAGTGTGTTTTATGCAATGCCTCCAGGTGTCACTACTTGGAATTTCTCAGAAAATGAGTTATATCAAAACTGGCATACCTTGCTGGATTCTGACTTATTCTAGAGAGCGACCTTGTAGAGTGTTCCCCGCACGGAATATTTGTTGAATCGATCTTAAACTGTTACAACAAATACAAAATACTATAATATAACCAACAAATGTTTTCTTACTAAATTTTGATCTCTTATTAAGAAGTTACTACATTTTTACCCAAAACACATGTTTTTGACTAGTTTCAGGACTAGCCACAAACCCTATTTTCCACGGAGTGTAACTCCAAAAATACAATGCCCCACAAGATGAATTTTTTACCAAAGATACTTGGATATGTTTCCTCAATGGCATAGAAATTTCACGGTCTGAATCATTCTAGAAAAAAAGTTATTGCGAAAATGGTGAGATGACCTGTAAATAACATACCTTAGAAAGCATCATAAAAAATATTTATCCTTCCTTGAATTTCGGCCTTCTTTTCTTCACCTTCCCTCAAAAATTTGTCTTAGATATCCTTTTGTTACCTCAAAAACCTATATGTATTCAATATTCTCAAGTGTGTCTTAAATTAGAGAGCCTTGCCTCTTATTTATACTCTCCAAGTAGCTTCCTTAAAAACATCTTCTAGGTCACTTTGCCCACTTTCCTTATTTTAGGGTTAACCCACTTCTAAT
>SNQJ01S0017117.1:62073-96804 GCA_010110895.2 Picea sitchensis | reverse complement strand
ACTCATCACTTCACTTTATTATTTACCTTCTAAAATCTCTTAAACCACTTTGACTACTTTGACCTTTTGGTGCTTCTAGATGACATATGAGGGTCCTCCAACTTCGTAAGGCCATAACTCTCAAACTGTGAGGATTTATGTGATGTTACACATACCACCAAAAATGGAATGACATGTATTATCCATATAGAATAGTATTACCTACAAATATATCAAAAATCATATCATTATCCATCAAAGAAACTTGTGTCCATTACCCAAACCTAGGTTCTCCGACTTCTCATGGCCATAACTCTCAAACTGTGAGGAGTTATGTGACATTCCACATACCACCAAAAATAACATAGAAATCACTATCCATCTAGGATAGTTTCACTGCCAAATTTGTTGGCCTTCATCTCATTATTCCACAATTAATCATGGGTTCTCTAACCATAATTCTTAGGATAACTCAATCCGTAAAGCATGTTCCCGTGAGGGGTTTCACCATAAGGGGACCACTTTGGAGTTCATCCATTTGTACTTATTATCAACCATGACAAGTCAATAATGATTCATATTTACATCAAACAAAATTGGGTCCATTACCCAACCCTTTGTGCTACCGAGCTTTCTTCAAGGGTTGACATCAATGACAACCAACCTTAATCAACAAATCTCTCTTAGCAAAAGGATCAGTTTTATCTTGGTCAAGTTCCATATTAGAGATCTTGTTTGATAGCTCTTTGATTATTTTAGAAATTTCATCCATTTTGTCCTCTCCGAACCTCCCAGATCCGGAGGGTCCATCTTGTTCTCTGAAACGTTTGGTTTCTTTAGCTCCCATCTTGACTTTCATTTTAATTTTTCTCGATGCCATCATATTCGACTTGATTTCAATGGCATCATCCTACATTATTCTGAGGTCAATAGAACTCCTTTCTCTCAAAAGAAGGACAAAGTCTGGCTCAAAATCTCCTGCGTAAGTTACTTTAGCCACAGACTGGGAAGGTTTAACTTATGCTGGAATTTTGTGATAGAGTTTATTAAATCTTTGGGTGAACTCTAAGACTGAATCTGAATTACTTTTTCTCAAAGCCCCAAACTCCATTAGGTAATACAAGTGATCCTTTTTCTCTCCCCACTGCCTCAAAAAGGCAGTTCTTAGGGTGTCGTAAGATAATATAGAAACTACCAGGAGCCCTCGAAACCAAGTTCTGACTTGTCCTTCAAAAATTTTCACTAGAAGTCTTGAGTAAACATCCTCATGCTCAGTGTCGAGGATATTGACGAATTGATCGAAAATTTTTATGTGCTCAGTGGCAGTTAGGTATCCTTCTCTCATGAACTTTGGTAAGTTTTTCATATATTTTTATCTTATATTGTGAAGGACATGGGGAAGGACTGAAGGGGCGTATATGGCCGCCACTTTGGAAAAAATCTTGGGAGGGTGAGGTGGTGTCCCTTGGCCACCTCCTCCTCCAGCACCACCTCCATCGCCACCTCCTCCAATTGCAGCTATTTGAATTTGAGGGGATGAAATTCGAGAGATAAAAAGAGGGTCTTTGTAAATTTGCAGTGGCCCTTCGACTACCTCGGGATAAGGAGAGTGAAGCTCTAGAGACAGACCAGTAGGAGACGAAAAGTCTGAAAATGGGGGAAAAGGGAAACTAGGACTGGGTTCTTCAGATTTACAGGATATATAGACAGGAGAACCAACAAGAGTTGAATCAGGATACGTGATAAACTCCTCAGAGTTTCGTGGAATCAAAACCTTTACTTTGGGGATCCGCAAAATAAAAGTGGGTATCGAAAGGGGTCCTTTACCTTTAATAGTAGAGGGGGGAGTCGAATCAGTCTTGGATTTTATCTCTGGTAGAATCGGTTCAGGGTTTATGATCTCAGTTTCAAGTTTATCAGTTGATGTATCTCCGAAGTCACTTTGTGTGTGACTTTCTTCTGATATTGTCTACTCAAATTGAGCATTAGAATTAGTTTGCACAACTTTGGGTTGGTAAACCTTACTTGCAGATGCAGTATCCTGCTTGGGGTATCCCCTTGGTCTCAATATCTTTTCAGGATAAGCTACAGGCATAGTCTATTGTTCATCTGGGTTCTTCCTGATATTATTTATACTGAATTCTAGCTTATCTATAGTGGAGTCTCCAAGTGAAAAATAAAGCCTTAATATAGTATTCAATCCTTGTTCACTATCAAAGACAAAATATTACCTTATCGTTTCTCCTAGGGAAAAGTAACTTCGTATCCCCATCCCCGGCAACGATGCCAAAAATATGTTGTTCCTGAGATTACACTTAAGGCTTAAAAGAGTGATGTCAAGGCATCATCAATATTAAATTTAATTTTTAAAGTGATTTTTCTTCTGTTAGTTATATAAGATTTAATTCCTCAAATGAAAATAATGTCAGAACAAGATAGAGGTCATAAATTGTTGTGTGAGTCAATTTATGAAAATAGATGGTGTGAGGAAAACTTACAAAACCATTAAAGAAAATAAGGCATCGATGCAAGATGAATCTTACCTTGTTCACAATAGGAGAAAATAAAGCAAGCACTCTTGAAAGGATATAAAATTCATCTATCCAAGTAGCTCACAAGTCTTGTATTTACTCACAACAACTATAGAGGAAAAATTGTTTTCTTAATGAACAACCGATTTGGTGTGATTACAATAGCAGTGGTACTAATTTGTAAACACTTGCTTATCAGAGAGACATAAAAGAAACTAGAAATATGGAATGTGAGAGGGAAACATAACTCAAACTGCACAAAGATTGGAATATTTGTGTGCACTTGTATTAATTCTCACAAAAGGATATTTTCTCTCTCTTACATTCGGAAATAAGAAACCCATGTTATGTATTCGAACTATGTATTTATACAAAACGATCCCAACCCTAGATGGTTGGAATTCTCATAATTCAAAAAATCATTTAAATATTACAAATAAAAACTGAAATGCTTCATCTGTAGATTTTTGTCTCTTTTCCTGCTGGCAGAGATGTTTCTTCTTCTCATACTCCATCTCAGAAAAAATTTGTTCTCTAAGCATGAATTGTGAATTATTTGTTTCCTGGCATGCCGGCTTTCCCTTTTTCAATGCACTGAACGCATCAGCCCACGAATTGAACCACCAACCTCGAAGGCTCTGTTGTATTATTTGCCTCAAAAGTATGTAACCTATTTTATATATGAGGCAACCTATCTTCCATCCTCCTGGCTTCTAGAGATAGAGACTATAGTTGTAAGATGGGATTGACTATCCATTTTTTTATTAGAGTAAGGTCAACTTTCTTCACTTGTAAAATTTCATCTCTGTCTTCTTCCATACTTGTCTTGAAATCAAATTGATTTTTACCTATATAAATTTGTCCCAAGGCTTCAGGGATATTATTTCTCCCAATGCATAGTGACTCCTTGTTAAGAGCATAGAATGCTTCTTCACAATATTTCTTCACCTCCCTAGCCAATCTTTTGCTTTCAATTATATTGGCCTCCTAGGTCTTCAGTATTATATCTCCTAGGGTTTTTTCTGAGAGGGATAATCTGGTGACCCTGGAAACTTCCTCTTTTTCTGCTTCTAGAACAACCTCCTGGAATGTGATTCTAGCTGCAGTGGCCTCCTTCTCTTTTATGCAAATATTGTTCAAAGAGTGTTCTGCCAATCGATGGTAGTTTTGAATGCCTTCAATCTTAGTCAAAATTCTTTGCTAGGTTGATCCCAACTTCTCGTGTATCTCTAAAACTTGGGCTCGGAAAGATGATATATCTACTATTGTGTTTTCGTTCAAGCTTACTTTCACTTGTAGCTTCTTGACAAATTCTCTTGTTGGATGGCCAAGTCCCTGCTTGCCTGTGAAGTTTTCTACATCTCATCTAGGTTGCTCTTGAGATTTTGAATTTCTCTCTTGTCATGGGATATAATATGCTCAAAGAATTTATTCATCTCACTCCTGACCTCTTTCTCTACATTATTTATTTGGTTCTTCCATTGGCTCACCAACAGATCCTTTTGCTTCAATTTTTCCTTCCGGTTGCCAATCAAAAATTGGTTTGCAGTGGCAAAGGATCCCAATGAATCTACCACATCCATAGTGAAATATGTTTCTTCCTAAGCCTACCCATCATACAATACTCTCTGCCTCTTGACAGACACACCCTCCTTCTAATGTACTTCTCTTTTCACTATAGCTTTTCTCTTCTTCTTGAAGAAGATGTTGGGAGAGGGCATCTCTTCTACCGAAATAGGCATAAGATATTCTATGAATACCACTTCAGTAGTAGGATTACCTCTATTGGACTGTAAAGGTGTGATATATTGGATAGGGTTGCCTATCTTGGTGGATGGTTGTTTCCCAGCTGCGTCAAAAGCTGATTTACTTGGTGTGACTAGTGTTTTCTCTTCTCCCCTTCTTGTCAAGGCTTCAGGCTAAGCCTTAGCTTGATCACTTTGTGGATTTGCTAACGTGGTGTCCTCCTTCTGAGTCAAAACCTCAGTTTTCTCCAGATGTTCTTGAACATCCTATCTACTAGAGCTCCCTGTCTCTACAATCTGGGTCTCAATTATCTGTGCAGCCAGAGGCGTTGGGGTTTCTCCCTACAATGATTTGGGAAGGCTATTTCTTCGATGCTTGTGGAAATTATAAAACTCATCCAATTTGTTTGGATCCAAAGTTTGCACTCGACTCAAGACTTCCTGATAGGACCTTTCTCATCGAAATATTTCATCGTGAGGAGAATCTTCACGTTCATATCTTTTCAAATTGTAGAGGGGCATGTGATTACCTATGATCTTCTGCGGATCGTGCTTCTTTAATTTGATATTGACTAGCTTGATTTCTTCCAAGGCCGCAGCCTCTAGTTTTGAATGACCAAAATACAATAGAGAAAACATACCAATATGCATGGGAAAGGTGGGCCATACCCTTTTTTGTACTGATTTCAGTTCCTTACTAATTCCCCCATGCACAGTTTGATGTGCTACTTCGCGACACACCAATTGGTCTGGTAGAAATTTAGGCAGAGCATGTGGAGGAATCAAACAACCAAAAAACCTAATATAGGATAAATGCTCTTCAATGTACCAGTCTGTTATCTTCCCAATATTAGTCACTATGTTTCCAGAAATCCTGGGAGGTGGGCAACCATATATAGCGGTATGCATCAACACCACCACCTAGTTGCAGATTTCGTAAAAGAAATCTTTTTCTTTATCATCCCAAAGCTTCGAATGATAAACATGTATGGGCTCAACACTAGTTGGAGTCTAGTTCCAACCCATCAGAGGAAAAGGTGTCATAAAATAGATGATGTCCATGATGTAAGCCGCCATGAAAAATGGGGTAGGTTTCCCCTTGGCTTTCAGTGACTGATATTCTATAATCTCCCTAACCAAATTTTCAGACAATATTTTAGCCCAATCGAAAGAATACCCATATGCTACTGTCTGCATAATAGGCACCCATGGTAATAAGAAATGGGCAGTATTTTCCCTCTCATAGATTCTACACATCATCATTGCTATATACATCATGTGAGGCTCTAGTGAGGAAACTGCATATATGCCATGGGAGTCTTCTCTAAAATTCTTAGGGTGAGAGCACCAATCCTTAATTAAGTCGAGCAGGTTTTTTCCATATTGGGTGCATTCCTTCTTGTCAAATTCCATTAGGAAGTTGGCACTGTAAATGAAATTGGGTACTGGAGACAATTGGTACATTACCTATAAATGTTCTGGTCGGAAAGAACCAACTGCGACCTTGTGTGAATTGAAGATGGTCCTGGTCAAGATATCAACTTTTTCCAACTCCCAACCGATCATATCATTGTAAGGCAAGAGTCTAGGCCTCGTTTCTATCTTATGTAGCTCTGATTGGGAAACAATTTTGTATTTAGTAGCCAGGGTCTCAGTATCCTCATCGCCTGGATCATCTAGGAAGTTGACCAATTCATGCTGCAGAATGTCTAATACCTACGTCTAGGTTCTAATGGAGTCTATGCTCCTGGGCGAAGTGTTGGAAAGGACATATGTGTTCTGGCTCAAAATTTCACCAAACGATTTACCTTACTTTTGTGGATCCATGATATCAGACCTCAGAACTCTGTTACCTGCCACAGGGAATGCACAAAGTTATTTATCTCAAAAACTTACTGCTCAGCGGAAACGCACAATGAAATTCAAAAATTCAATATGTTTTTTCTTTAATTGCATCGATTTACCAATACCTCTACTGACGAAGAATTCACTTTTCTTAATGAGAAAGATTTAGGCGGTGGTCCAGGATCTTATTTGAACCGATTTCCATAAATCAATTATTAATGCCATTAATTTTTTGGTGGTTCGCGTTTAGAAACTTGGACAACCAACATTTGAATTTACCCAAGTTGTGTTTCAGCAAAATATTAATCAAGGAATAATTCTTCGTAACCCATTAATTAATCACATTTAGCCAGGTAGTATTTCATAGTTTTAGACTTCAGGATATCAGATAACATCTCAATATAGGATCCCCAAGACACAAAATCGCATAGGGATTAATTAATTTTTTAATTATATTTAATACTTAATTAATCTTGTTTATCGTTAAGCACTTTTCATGGTCTTGGGCCTCAGGATATATTATATCATTTCAAGACATGACTTTTGAAATGTGAAATCGTGCAGGGCTTAATTAATTACTAATCGCCTTTAATTCTTAATTAATACTGCTTAATTCTTAATACACTCGGGATTTTAGGTTTCGTGAATTAGGGACATGATAGATGATAAAGGCCTGAACTACGAAATCACGAAACTATTTATTAAGCATCAATGGAGATTAGTTATTTAAAACTGGTTTAACCTTTTGTTATCCACATGTTTCGGATATCGGGACTTCAAAAATGCTATAAGGTGAAACGCCTAAAGCGTGAGACTCCGAAATCCAAAAATCCAATGCAACAACTCTAGAGAATAGACCTTTTAACATTCAGGTGGCTCCAAAACATTGGAGAAAGAACAGTCGTTCGATCAAAGTAGGAAACTTCATCAGCGGTGAGAATTAAGCGCGATTTTCTCTTATTTATTCGAGAAAGAAATTTATTTAAAGTCAAAAATTTAGACATATATATGTGTTCCAACAGGTGGTTTGAAATTCGTCCCTCCTTAAGGGTTATTAGCTAAAATTAAGTGGTGCACAACTTTTGGGGAGGCAAATCTTGGTGCATTTTGGAAAATTTTCATGTGGAGGATCTCAAACTAGGGTTTATGCTTGATTATTATTGGTGAAGTAAGTAAAAAAATTACATTTCTTTATTGTGAATGAATTATTATGGTGAATTTACTTGTTTCATGTTTAAGATTATGAAATTTCTTCCTTGAAACCCTAGGAGAAAGACATGCGTTGCTATCTTTTTCTCTATAATCTTCCACTTGCTAAAATTTCTTGAAAGGAACCTATCTAGAAGTAGATACTAGATCCCTACCATTGTATCACTCTGATAACCTTACTTCATTTTCTATTGCATATGTTATTTCAATTTGTCTAAGAAAAAGAGAAATCACTAGGGCCTATTTTTGTTACTTTATAGCAATTATCTCTAGGACTTGTATTTTTGAGGCCTTGGGTTACCAACGCCTCTCTCATCCTCTCCATCCCCTTTGGATAAACATTATCATTGATATTTTTCTCTAAGAGGTGTTTCTGCCATCATTGACTCCATTACCCTAGAAGGCACTAGTCTACCCATTACAAGTGTTGATTGATCAAACAATTTTTAGAACATCTTCTCTTGAACACCTACTAATTCCTACATCCTTAGATTAGCCTAAATCACTAACTTACTTGTTGTTGTTTCAAAATATTTCTACAGCCATCTAACAACAACAAATTAACCATAAAATTGATAGGTTATGCTAGCTAGACATTACTAAAACTGCATGTGACTATCTATTATCATTTTTCCTAGTTAAAGCTATTATTTCAAGTCTTTTATCAAGCACTTTGAAGCATAATTATTGTGGCTATTAAAAAAATATCATTTTCTATTATAAATTGTTATACTGATGCAATGTTATATCAACTAGTACATTTCTTAAGAGTCCATTGTCTTATGAATCACTAATATTATTTTGGTACTTGGAAAGTGCCCCTTTTTTTCTTCGTTGTCTTTTTCTGGGAAGGTACACAATATTATTCATTTGATTAATCTTCAATAAGAATGAAAGAACCTTTTAACTTGATTGGTCTGTGAGAGGGGAAGGATTTCCTTATGTCATTTTCCTTAGCCTTCTCAATCCCCCAAGTCACCAGGGAGGTCTCCCCTGGGGTACTGCAACATACTCCTAAATAGAAAGGTATTTCCTATTAAGGTGACAGTGATAGGTCATTCTCAGTTACAGAAATTCTGCCTTGGTCTTTGGGCAAGTACAAATTGTGTGATAACAATGTCAATATAGAGACTCAAAATTTGATATTTATTTTTAACAAAGTGTATTGCGTCTTCCAAAGGTGAACCACTTGGGTGTATGTACCCTTTCTTCATAAATTCTTCTATTTTCATTTGTAATTATTTTAATTTTTGTCTACTCCTTCTGTAAGGATTATTTGATACTAATACTAAATTAATAGATAAATCTATATCCCTCTTTGGTGGAAATACTTGTATTTATTTAAATACATCCCCAAACTATTGCAATATTAAATAATATTCAAGACTTGGACCTTTGGTCCTTTTTGGATCCTTTACATGAGTTGGATATTATTATAGCGCAAGTTGTATATTGGGAAAATCCTGACACAACCACAAAGTAAGTGCTACAAATTGGGAACAAGGATGATTTTAAGGATGGAAATTTATTTTAAAATGTAGAAACCTTGGCGAATCTTACTCATTCTTCAAAAGCCAACTATAAATTATTGGCAATATTTTTGTAAAAATATTCAAATTTCTAAGGATTTTATACAGTTTTTATAAAATTTTGGCTATTTTTAAGGTAAAATAATTTTATCCTATAGAATTTGGGCAAATTATTTTTAAAACAGCGAATCTCTTTTTTGGAAAAACCATGGAAAATTAGCCCATGAGCGAAATTTAACCCCTAAAATCATCCATGCTTGGGAATCCTACACATAATGTATGTTGATGTAGGTCCCACACTTCAAGGGTGACTAAGGTCACTCTTGGGAGGTGATCACAGAGACCCTAGGGGGAATGAGAAGGATGAAGGGAGGTGTAAGGAGAATTCCCTTAGAAGGTCAAGTGATGGAAGAATAGATTTGTTGAAAATGGTAAGTAAGGAGAGGTAAATGGATACTGTGTAAAGAGATAGTTGTTGGTGCACATGTACCTTCCCGAGGGAGAAGAAAAGACACTTTTCCAACCAAGTATAGTAATGGATCAACAAGTTAAGATTTTTTCCCCTAAAATACAAAATAATACAAGTTAGTAAATACAAATCAACAAGGAAAAGGTTTGTATTAGTTAGCAATGTCAGCAATCAAACTAGTAACCAATGTGGACTGAAAATAGCACTTCGAGACTGAATAAAGATGGTTGTCATAAAATTAAATTTATGGATCAGTATATCAGCCTTATGGATGTACCATTAAATTAATTACAATAGCAAATATGACCATCAAAAAGTGCCAAAATCTATCCGAATAGATGCACCTAGGTTACTAGGTTAAACTAGAAAAGTTAGAGGGTTAGTTTGCGAGATATTAGCGGTTAGGGTTAGATTTTAAAGAATCCCTAATGGCTGTAGGTTATTGTTAATACATCAATAAGAATTTTTGGGAGAAATAGGATGTTAAATTATGTACCAAGGCAAGTGTTTCTCTTCCCTAGGCCCTAAGGGGGAGAAATTGCCGAATATGGGTCTTAGTCAAATTAATTTGTGAGATGCAAATTAAAAGATAACTTTATGATTGAAGTGAGGGTGAGTGAAGAGACACCAAATCTCAGCCACCCGTCTAATCTAAACTCAGCCGTTAGATTAGAAAACTCCTCACCTTCCCTCATGAAGTTGATTAAGGCAAATGGGCGCACCCATTCTTGAGAGTTCAAGAACAAAGGAGTGGAAGCAATCTTGGTGAGAGGCCAAGAGGCTCTTGGTGAGATGCCAAGAGCAAGGTTGTTCAAGAACAAGGGAGAGGAGACATCTTGGTGAGATGCCAAGAGGCTCTTGGTGAGATGCCGAGAGCAAGAGAGTTCAAGAACAAGGGAGTTGAAGAAATCTTGGTGAGAGGCCAAGAGGCTTCTTAGTTGAAGAAATCTGGTGAGAGGCCAAGAGGCTTTCTGGTGAGATGCCAAGAAGAAGATGCAACAACAGTCTTTTTGAGAGAGCAAGAGACTATTGGTGAGATTCCAAGAGGTTCTTGGTGAGATGCCAAGAACAAGAAAGTTGCAGGATTCTTGTTGAGAGAACAAGAGAGAGCAAGAGAGAGGTTGAGTTCAAGAAAAGAGACAGCATTTGCCAAGGAGAGAACTCATCCCAAAGCAAAGAATGGATTTCGCATGTTAGCGAAGCACAGTCAAGACTGCATTTGATTTGTGGAGGCTATACAAAGATGTGATGTGCACGTAAATTGAAAGCAAAACAAGAAATTGCACTGGGAGGATTGGTATGCATTCCAAGGTCAGCCAATAACATTTTAGTTAACGTAAATTGAGGTAATCGGCCAGATATTTCTCGAAGTGTATTTCCATTTACCCATACAATTAGCAGAAGTTTCATAATACCTCGCGGATGTTCAGATAACATTAATTGTCGTACTGTTGTACTAATTTCTGGTTCAGAAATTGAGGAGCAAAGCTACGTGAATGTCCGTGATAAGTTTGTGTAAATATCTAAAAATGTTACAAAGAATTTCTCGAAGCTCAAATAATACAAAATCCCTCTCTGTAATCGGTTTTCCTCGGTTTTTCCTGTGGTCGAGTTAGACCGAAAATATTTGTGTCTAATATTTTCTCGAAGTTTTGTATATTGCTGATATTTAATTTCTCCATTGAAAATGATGTTCATAATCATCATGTTTCAGTTCCGAATTTATTTTCGCCCAAAGTTTATTTCCTGTTAAGTTTTTAGATGTCAAAACACCATCAGCTTATACCGAAACACCAGTCAGAAGATAAGCTGAAACACCAAAGGTTTGTGCATATGGCCGAAATACCAGTCGAGTATATACAAACACGTTGGCCGAAAGGTGATGCTGAAACACTGTGTCAGAGCATATACGATGTCAAACATCACTGTGAGAAGATAAACACTGTGTCAGAGTATTATGATGAAACAAGATCAAATCAATTTAGTGATGAATTGATCAAAAATCGAAGACCAAACTGCGTGGGATTTTGAAAAATTAACATGCATCGTGAGCCAGTTGAAGAGAAGGTAAATTTCCAGCAAATGTAAAGAGGGACAAGAAACACTTCAAGAGGAAGTCACTTTGTGAGAGACCAAGGAGAGGATCATTGTGAGATGCTAAGATCAAGAAACTCTTGGTGAGATGCCAAGAGAAGGGACCTTTTGGTGAGATGCCTAGGTCGACAAACAGCTAGCCTTCAAGGGAAGAGATTCTACCCAAGTTTGACAATACTTTGATTATGGTCTATCAATGACCACTACCCGGACATTTGCATATTGCAAGTGGTGCCTCTCGCCATATGATCATCTCCAAGCACTTGATGCATCTTACTCAGTGTGGAGATGTAGTGGTAGTGCTTGGAGATGACCGGAGGTCAAGGTGGCTGGTTGTAGGACCATATCATTTTGGAGGGATTCTTTGCCTCCCATGACTTTGACAGAGGTTCTTATGTTCCGGGCTTGAAGAAGAACTTCTAATGTCAGGGCTTACTATTGAGGAGAAGGGCTATGAGGTCTGTTCCATGATGGGCAGGTGCTTCTTTTCCCAAAAGGGTCTAGCATCACTGCCAAAGTGATTGGTACTAGACATGATCAGATGTTCTTGTTCCAACAAGGAGGAGCATCGATTCATTCACCAACAAAGAAATGATGATCTATGTGGAGATATATACAGAGGATGGCACATTTGGCACCATGGGCCATGAAGTCTCCGAGATGGTGACTGAGTTCCAGATTTCAACAGAGCACTCATGAGTTGTGCAAGGGGTGTACATTGGGAAGTACACCAAGACTTCCTTTCCAAGCAGTGACAGTAGAACAGCAAGGATACTTGATCTTATACATTCAAATGTATGTGGACCTATGTTTGTTTATTCCTTGAGAGAATACTTGTAATATGTGTTTTTCATCGATGATCACTCTCGGGAGATGTGGATTTACTTCTTGAATGCCAAGGATGAGGTCTTCGACAAGTTCCAGGAGTTCATGGCTTTGGTAGAGAACTAGACTGGCGGGAAGATTCGGGTTTTGAGATCTAACAATGGGGGTGAGCATACCTCCAAGGAGTTTATGGATTTCCTGCGTGAGAGGGCATCGAGGGAGTTGACTGCTTCACAGCAGTAATGGGGTTGCTGAGGGGAAGAACAAGGCCATAGTTGGTTTGCGAGATCCATGCTACATGATGGGTTGCCACTATTTCTATGGGTCGAGGCATACTACACTCCAGCCATCTACAGAATAAGAGTCCTCACAAGGTCATGGGGAGCATGAATCTTGAGGAGGCTTTCTCTGGGAAGATCCTGAGGTGGGGCACTTTCGATTTTTGGGTGCATCGCATATTCATATGTCCCTTTCCAGACAGCCGATCTATGGCAAGAGAGAGTGTATCTTTGTTGGGTGCTGAGACTTCAAAGGCTTTCCCAGATTTTACCTTCCTTCCTTGAGGAAGATCGTTCTTGAGGAGGGATGTCGATTTGAGGAGGACAGTAGCCTTTAGGGAAGTCTAGAGGGACAGAGAGAGGTATTCCTTCATCTCAACTGTGAGCCCATACTGCATCACATACATATTGCATTCGGGCCACTAGCCAGACAGGCCACAGAAGTTCAGTTCGGCAGCTACCTGATCCACGTGCTCTGTGGATCGTGCATTCTCGGTCTACTATGTGATCATTGGCCTCTGTGATGGGTTGATGCGTGAGTCCCTCCATTGGACACTGGTCAGAGGAAGCCCAAGGGTTTTGACATTTTGAGTGATGCACGTGCTCTGGGAAATCCTAAGGAGGCAAAGGAGGAGAGTAAACCTCCCGAGAGGTTTTGCAACAATCGCCAGATGAGCAGATAGGGGAGTCCCAGCCTTCCACTTTGAGGAGGCCACTAGTAGACAAGTATGAGAGAGACAAGGTGGAAGAGAGTACAATTCCATCATGAAGAACGCATGGTCCGGGAAGCTGTTCCGACCTCGAGGGAAGCCGCAGACTTCCAAGTGGCTCTACAAGCCAAAGCATGATGCTGATGGCAAAGATTGAGAAGTGCTGTAGCTCATTCTGGTTTCTGTGCTGAGGGGAGTTTCCATCGAAGATGAGACCTTCTATGCCATTGCACGTTACACTTCGACGACAAGGATCCTTCCATTGGTACAGAGATGGGTTGGAAGATCCACCAGATGGATGTGAAGACCGTGATTTTCGAATGGTCTTATTGAGGAGGAGGTATACATTGGAGCAACCATTGAGGTGCATGGGAGAGAGTCTCATGCGTGTATAGTGAAGAAGGCATTGTATTTGGCCAACAAGCTCACAGAGTTTGGTATTCAAGGATAGATGCCTTATTGCAAGAATGGTTTTGAGAAGAGTGGAGGCGGATCCCAACCCAGCCATTTGTTGGATAGGATCCTCTCATTCTTCTAATGTATGTGGATGACCTTTTATTACAGGGGCAAAGAGAATCACCAACAACTGCAAGGAGAGCCTTGGTTCAGAGTTCAAGATGACTAACATTAGACTGATGCATTACTTCTTGGGATTGGGTCATGAGCTCTGATCTTCCGACAAAGTATGTGTGTGATATCTCGATGAAGATTTCAGATGGGGATAAGTAGGTCTATGACTCCTTACGATTACTCAACCGAAGAATTTTCATGCTTCTTGGAATACAAGGCCAGGATTCTACTTGTATCAGCCGGGCTTTGATTGGGCCATTGATGTATTTGGTCACTAGGTTTATATTTGTTTTGTCATAACACCTACCAGCCTATGGTGGAGCCTAGGTGAGTGCATTGGGTGGCAGAAAACATGTGCTCAGATATCTTTGTGGTAATGTAGATTATGGTTTGGAATATCAAAGAGGAGATGGAATTCGTCTGGTTGGCTATACGGATTCAGATTAATGGATGTGTCAAGACAGGAAAAGCACTTCAGGTGCTGCTTTGGGATCGCTAGCTGTGTCTTGGTTCACTTAAGCAGGTCATAGCTTTGAGTTCGCAGCTGAGGTCGAGTATATGGCAGCTAGTCGCTAGTTGTGAGGCTCCTTGGCTTCGGGAAGTAAGATGTCAGATTGATTGTTCTATAGCAACCGAGGCTCACCGTGATTTATCAGGATAATCGTGAGTTGCATTAAACTCTGAGAATCCAGCTTTTCATGATCGGTCTAAACATATCGAGATTCAATATCACTTCATCCGCGATTCGTGAGAGGAGTCAGGAGCCGTAGCATATTCCACTGAGGAGCAGTGTTGCGTATATACTCACCATCGAAAGCATGGCAGTTTGTATTTTCTCAGTGATGTGCTTTGAGTGGTGAGTAACACTTTCCCCAGTATGAGGGAGTGTTAATTATACTCAAGGCAAGTGTTTCTCTTCCCTAGGCCCTAAGGGGGAGAAATTACTTAATATGGTCTTAGCCAACCACTTGTGAGATGCAAATTAAAAGATAACTTTATGATTGAAGTGAGGGTGAGTGTAGAGACACCAAATCTCAGCCACCCGCCTAATCTAAACTCACCAAGAGATGGGAAACCTCACCTTCCCTCATGAAGCTGATTAAGGCAAATGGGTTAATCTATTCTTGAGAGTTCAAGAACAAAGGAGTGGAAGCAATCTTGGTGAGATAATAAGAGGCTCTGTGAGATGCCACATAAGGCTAAGAACAAGGGAGAGGAGACATCTTGGTGAGATGCCGAGGCCTCGTGAGATGTCAGAGCAAGAGGAGTTCAAGAACAAGGAGCTGGAAGAAATCTGGTGAGAGGTCAAGAGGCTTCTAGTGAGATGCCAAGAAGAAGAAGATGAAGAATGCCTTGTTGAGAGAGCAAGATTCTCAGAGATGCCAAGAGGTTCTGGTGAGATGCCAAGAACAAGAAAGTTACAGCATTCTCGGTGTGGAGAGAACAAGAGAGAGCAAGAGAGTTTGAGAAAAGAGACAAAGATTTGTTTAAGGAGAGAACCTATCCCAAAGCAAAGAGAAGTACGGATTTCAGATGTTAAGGAAGAACAGCCGCACTGCACGGATTTGTGGAGGTCATGTGATGTGCACAAATTGAAAAGAAACAGCAAATGAATTTCGGGAGTGATCAGCAATGCATTCCACATTTTAATAACATTTGTTGGAATGTAAATTGAGGTAACTCGGCTGTAATACATTGAAAAGTGTATTTCCGTATATTCCATACAATCTTAGCAGAAGTTTGGCACAGAATTTCGTGGATGACCAGACAAAGATTAATCATTTATCGTTGTGCTCACTGTTCAAACTGAGGAGCAAAGCCACAGAATGTCCGTGATAAGTTTGTGTAAATATCTAAAGATGAAAAAATGTTGTAAAAAGAATTTCAGAAGCCTTCCATAAATAATACAAATCCCTCTCTTAACCGGTTTCCCTCGGGTTTTTCCAGGTCGGTTAGGACCAAATATTTTAGTCTAATTTTTCCAGTTTTGCATATTGCTTAATTTCATTGAAATGATGTTCATTATCCTCATGTTTCAGCTTCCAAATTTATTTTCGGCCCAAATTTATTTCATAAGTTTTTAGATGTTTCAACACCACGAGTTTATACGAAACACCGTGGCCAGAAAGCATGTTTCGAAACACCGCTATTTAAAATATACTGAACACCAGTCAGAGTATATGTTGAAACACAAGGCCGAAAGGTGATGTCAAACACTGTGTCAGAGTTATTTGATGCCGAACACCACAGGAGCGTGAGCAACAAACACAGCTGTAGCATATGATGAAACAGTGCTGAAACTGAATTTAGCATTTAAATTTGACTGAAAAATCAGCGAGACTGAAACTGGGTGGGATTTTGAAAAATTAACATAGGATTCCCTAATGGAGGAATAATATCCAAGGCATTCATATAATTGTCCAAAAGAGACAACTTCAAAACTTGAAATTTGTACGTTTACCGAGGCAACGATTTATTTCTTCCATGCAATAAGTAAATGACTAGTACCTTTAATAATGGGTCAATGGAGTCAATAGAATATGAAGAAGCTATATGGGTTACTTCCTTGGGGGTGTAAACCCTTTTACTTCCCAAGGCAAGCTTCTCTTATATAGGGTTTTAACTAGGAGGGTGTATGCAATTATACTCCTTTTAGTCAACCCTTATGAAGCAATATTCTCTTAGAAATACAATGGTGTAAATGCAATTATGAGTGTATGACCTTATACTCCCTACTTGGATAAATAAAATGTAACCTTTAACTTGTACAAATGATAATACAATGAAATAAATGGCACCTTCAAGAATTAAAAGGGAATAAAAGCTAGACTAACCACCAAAATAGAAATGAAAATCCTTCCAAGGCTAGTGCACCATCTCCATCAACCATAACCAAGGCATATCCATAAACAAAATCACAAGAGAGAGAACTAGCCAAAGAGAGAGAAAAGTTTAGTCCAAGAGCCTCTCACAATGGAGAGTTATGTTATGTCAAAATGAGATCTTAGGATTTCTTTTATACAAAATGTAGTTACCATAGTTTGTCCACATAATATTAGGGAAAGAAAAAAATTAGGGGTCAACAACCCTAATATTTCCCCTTTACAAATATAATATTAAAAAATTCTCTTTAATTTCACTTTTGCACAAAGAAAACCCTAAAAAAAAGGTGACGTCATCCCTTGAAGGAGGATGTTTTTGAAAATTGAGCAAGTTGTTGGAGTTGGGATGAAAAGTAGGGCCTCCTAAGGACATTAAGAAATCATCCATATCCTCTCCACCTCAAAATTCCACGTTTCATGCTTTGATTCATCATCAACCAACATATGCCCCTCAAATGTGACGTCGAACCCATAGGGAGTGGTGTTTTTAACCTTCTTGGAAAGTCATTTAGCATGCAAAGGGTGGGATATGTTTATCCAGCTATCTACTAGGCCTTCAAAATCATCTCTTTATTGTCTAGCATGTGGTCCTATGTCAACCATCCTGTGGGCTGCTTGCCCTCATGGAAGACAAGATAGGCTTTTTCTTCCAAAATTGGCCACCAACCTGTACATGTAACAAAAATGGATATGCCCTCCAAGGATATCAAGTCAAAGCATTGTGATGAGTAAACCAAGTCAATAAAATAGCCATTAGAGTATGTATACCATGACTACATCGTACAAACATGTTCCTAAGAAACTAGACGTTTTTCCAAGTTTGGTTGTGGGAGGGTTGGCATGTTACTTATTTTCAATGGGTCAAACCCCATAAGTCTAGGAACAACCCTATATGAGTCATGTGAATTAAATGGAATGGATGGGGGAATTACTCAATGGGAATAGGGTTCATGATATGCAAGGCTCCATAATATCTCATTTATGGGTTCCTTTGTGGAGGGTGTGTCGCACCTTCATCCACAATGCATTTTTTCCAAGCCCATCAATTTCCTTTTATCTTTCATTATTTGTATTTTATTTCAACATAGCATATGGTGAGTTGGAGGCCACTTCCCTAGCATGGTGACCAGATATCCACAGTGTCACCAACAATTACTTTCACGGAAATGGGAAGGTTGGCTCGTGATGAGACACCCTTTCCCTCATCCATGCAACTAAGAGCCATTACTCTGTTGTGATGGCCTGAAATGGTAATTTCATACTGTTATATACCCATGGACATGATAGGCTATCTTGTGATGAGACCCCCTATCCTCAATTGATTCTTTAAGTGTCTTTATTTATTCTTTTCATGGGGTCCTTATTTTCTTGCAAAGAATCTTTTCATTACTTTCTCGATATCCCTTAGGTGAAGAATTTGAAATGTTATTTCATTAGGATTTTATCTTTTTCTAGCAAACTCCTTTCAACTCCTTCTTCCAATGAAATGAGGAATGGTCCCTTCTAGGGTCAGTTTACCCAAAAATCCAAAGACATGGTGTCATGAGGGGAAATAATGATGGAAAGTGGTAAGTATGGTTGAGAGTGCAATGGTGACTCATCAAAGGAATATCCTAGAAACACCTCATCTTAAGGGTGACCAGCTAATTGAGTGCCCAAAGCCAACCACAAACACTTAAACAAGGTAAAAGGCATAGTTTCCAAAGTAAATGTCTCATAATAAAAAATAACCTCTAATATACAAGATAGAATGCCTCAAATATTAAAATGAAACCCACCATCATACCTTACTTGTATTGCATGGAGAAAGACGCAAGTGACTTGTGGTGGTAAGTTGGTGTGGATGATGACCAAGTGTTGGGTCACTGTGGTGGAAATGTGGGTCTTAGCTATGAAAAATCATATTTCTCGTCATGTGGTCTCATGTCACTCCATATCTACAACCTGAAGGCATATAGACATAATATCCTTAGTTATCCACAAAATGGGGATAACATCTAGCTCCTACTTGGGGACATGTGCTCATCGTAGAGTGCATGAGAACCGCAACATCTCCTGGTAAACCTGTGTCTGGAAGGAAACATAAAATTGTGAAGTGCAGTATGGACTACTCATCCTTGTTCTCATATGGTCATAATCAAAACCAACTAAGATATAAAAAGAAAAATTTGACAAAAATTCAAACTATGTATACATATATGATGATGAAATCAATAATGCAAGTAGAGAAAAATGAAATTGCAATGAAACTAAACTAATATGAGAAAAAAAAATGCAAGGTGCAAGAAAGAAATATGACTTACCTACTTACCTGGGGTCCTGGGACCCTAACATCAAGTCCCGAAGGTCTCAGGTGAGATCGTACAACTAGTGCAACCACCTAATCAGACGAGGAATACATTTACCCCTTTGCTTAATCATGTGAAACAAAAAAGATAAGTACAACACATAGTAATCATGAGAATAAATAGACATATAATCAATCATGAAATAAAATTCATGGGGATGGGTGGGAGGGAGGAAATCTTGCATAAAAGAGAAACCACAATCTTGATCTTCCTAGAACTCCTTCTTGCAAGTATATCCACAAGATTTATCTATCCATCTTTGGAGTGGATTGGAAAATGTATATGATGTCTCATCTTCATCCTCATCAACACATCACTGCTCCCTAAATACTGAGAAGACGTGAGATAACTCAATAAGATCTCATGCTTCACCCAAGGGGAAGAAATGAGGTACGGGATGGGTTTAGTTCTAGAAGAAGAAAAACATTGCCTCTTTGTCTATGAATCCTTGTGAGAATATCCAAGATTACAAAGCTTTCACTTTGTAGAGTGAACATTCGATTGCCTAGGGATGGTTATGTCTTGGTACTCATCCAAAATCAAGGGAGAATATGGATGAAAATCCTCATAGAACAAATATGCATCCTTGAAAGGATATGCATCACAACTCCTGAGGAATGACTCAAAATCACCCTGAAGATGTTGTGACAATTCATCCTCAAATGGATTGAAAAAATCTATGATCATACCACCATACCAAACATCTGATTCATATATGCATGGAGACCAATCCTTTCTTTGAGGGATACCCTCAAAATCATAGGTGGGATCTCATTAAAAGGTGAAAAGTCTTATGTCCCATCCACGTTCTCCAGTCTGTATGAAAGTGTCAATATGTTGAACAACTATATCCAAGGGTGCTTCTAGTGCTCCCTCACTTCCAAGATCATGGAACAGGTTGTCATCAAGATCCTTGAAAGGGTCATAACTCATAGTGTTCTCCTCTTAATGTGTAGGAGGAATAATGGCTTGGATGTCTTCATCTGGTTAATTAAGTGAAAGGAATTCATCTTCATTAAATGCCTTCTCAGAATATTCAATGTGATAAGCTTCATCGGGATCTTCTTGGAAGCTTTCTTCATAAGCATGTTCTTCAAGCACCTCTTCATCTATGAGGGATTGGTCTTCAAAAAATTCATAAAATAAGTCTTTTACTTGGTTCATGAGCTCTTCAACGACTTTATTAGCATCTCTTTCCCTTTCAATATGCAAAATTTCCTTCCATGAGAAATGGAGAGTTTTTGGTTGATTCCAAGGTGCCATAGTAGCATCAACTAGAAGAACACCTCAAAGTAGTCTCCATGGGAGAGAAAGGATCATCAAAGGACAAAAAGGAGAAGCAAGGGAAAGGTAAGTAATGGAAAGGTGGGTTCGGGAAAGGTGGAGTCACTAGACAAAATTTGAAGAAGGTTTGTCAAAGGAAAATGGGTAGGTTCTTGGAGTGGAGTCACTGGGAAAGCTCGGGGTGAAGGATCTGGGAAAGATTCTTGCCAAAAGTGTCATTTAGGGAACAAAGAGGATTCAAAATCCTCCTCAGAAATGATGCCAAAATTGTATAGTTCAATTTATAGGTTGGGAAAATCTTGACCCAACAAAAAAGAAAGTGCTACAAATTGGGAATCCTACACCCAATGTCACCTCGATGTAGGTCCTGCACTTTAAGGGTGATTAAGGTCACTCTTAGGAGGAGATCCCAGAAACCCTAGGGGAAATGAGAAGGATGAAGGGAGGTGTAAGGACAAGTCCCTCGAAATTTCAAGTGATGGAAGAATAGATTGATTGAAAATGGTAAGTAAAGAGAGGTAAATGGATATTGAGTAAATAGATAGTTGTTGGTGCACTTGTACCTTCCCAAGACATAAGAAAATATAGTTTTCCAACAAATTATAGTAATGGATCAACAAGTTAATCTTGTTTTCCCTAAAATATAGAAACACACAAGTTAGTAAATCTAAATCAACAAGTAAAAGGTATATATTAGTTAGCAATGTCAACAATAAAACTAATAACCATTGTGGACCGAAAATAACACTTCAAGACTGAATAAAAATGGTTGTCATAAAAGCAAATTTGTGTAGCAGTATATCAGCCTTATGGATGTATCATTGAATGAATTACAACAACAAATATGACCATCAAAAAGTTCCAAAATCTACCCCAATAGATGCACCTAGATTAGTAGGTTAAACTAACAAAGTTAGAGGGTTACATAGTTTGTGAGATATTAGCGGTTAGCATTAGAGTTTAAATAAGCCCTAATAAACGTAGGTTAGTTTTACTACAAAAATAATAATTTGTGGGAGAAAGAGGATGCCCTATGGGAGGAAGAAAAGTCATCAAGATCATTATCCAAAAGTGACAACTTCAAAACTTTAAATTCATACATTTACCGAGGCAACAATTTATTTCTCCAATGCAATAAGTAAATGACTAGTTCCTTTAAGAAAGGGTCAATGGAGTCAAGAAAATATGAAGAAGCTATCTAGGATACTTGTATGGGGGTGTAAGCCCTTTTACTCCTCAAGGAAAGATTCTCTTATCTAGAGTTTTAACTAGTAGGGTGTATGCAATTACACTTTTCTTAGTAAACCTTTATGAAGCAATATTCCCTTAGAAATAAAATGGTGGAAACAAAAGTAGGGATGTATGCCCCTATAATCCATACTTATGAAGAAAATAGAACCTTTAACTTGTACAAATGATAATACAATGAAATAAATGGAACCTTCAAGAATTAAAAGAGAATAAAATCTATACTAACCACCAAAAAAGCAATGAAGAAAGCCTTCCAAGTCTAGCGCACAATATCCATCAACCATAACCAAGACATAGCCATAATAAAAAGAACAAGAGAGAGAATTGGCTAAAGAGAGAAAATTTTAGTCCAAGAGCCTCTCACAATGGAGAGTTATGTCATGTCAAAATGAGATCTTAGGATCTCTATTTATAAAAAATGTAGCTAACATAGTTTTTCCACATAATATTAGGGAAAACATAAAATTAGGGATCAACAACCCTAATATTTCCCCGTTACAAATATAATATTTAAAAATTCTCTTTAATTTCACTTTTGCACAAAGAAAACCCTAAAACAAAGGTGATGCCATCCCTTGAAGGAGGATGTTTTGGAAAATTGAGCAATTTGTTGGTGTTGGGCTACAAACTAGGACCTCCAAAGGCCATGTGGAAATCATTCAAAGCCTATCCACCTCAAAATGATATGTGTCATGCTCTGATTCATCATCAACCACCATATGCCCCACACACGTGACATCAAGCCCCTAGGGAGTGAGATTTTACCCCTTCTAGGAAAGTCATTTTGAATGCAAAGGGTGGGTTATGTCTATCCAGCTATCTCCTAGGCCTATGAAAGAATATCTTTGTCTTTTGGCATGTGGGCCTAAGTCATCCATCCTATGGGTTGCTTTCCCTCATGGAAACCCAACCTAGGCTTGTTCTTCCAAAAATGGACACCAACCTATATGTGCAAGACAAATGGATACTCCCTCCAAGGATATTAATTCAGAGAATCATGATGAGTAAATCAAGTCAATAAAAGAGCTATTGAAGCATGTATACTAGGACTACATCACACAAACACGTTCTTAAGAAAATATATGTTTTTCCAAGTTCGGTTGTGGGAGGGTTGGCATGGTACTTATTTTCAATGGGTCAAACCACCTAAGTCTAGGAAAAACCCTATTTGAGTCATGTGAATGAAATGAAATGGATGGGAGAAGTACTCAATAGGCATGGGGTTCATGATATAAAAGAATCCATAGTATCTCATTTATGGGTGCCTTTGTGGAGGGTGTGTCGTACCTTCATCCATAATGCATTTTTCTAAGCCCATCAATTTCCTTTTATCTTTATTTCTTTTATTTTCTTTCAATATAGCATAGGGTGAGTTGGAGGCCACTTCCCTGCCATGGTGACCAGATATCGACAGTGTCACCCGCAAGTACTTTCAAGGAAATGATAAGGCTAGCTTTGATGAGACCCCCTATCCTCAATTGATCCTTTAAGTGTCTTTATTTATTCTTTTCATGGGGTCCTTATTTTCTTGCGGAGAATATTTTCATTACTTTCTCTGGATCCCCTGGGAGAAGCATATGTATGTTTCTTTCATTAGGATTTTATATTTTTCTAGCTAAATCCCCTCTAGGCCTTCAACCCCTTCTTCCCATGAAATGAGGAATGGTCCCTTCTAGGGCCAGTCTATGCCAAAATCCCAAGAGATGGTGTCGTGAGGGTAAAGAATGATAGAAAGTGGTAAGTATGGTTGGGAGTGGTACAATGTCTCATGAAAGGAATATCCCAAAAACACCCCATATTAAGGGTGGCCATCTACTTGAGTGCCCCAAGCCAACCACCAACACTTAAACAATGTAGAAGGCATAGTTTTCAAAGAAGATGTCTCATAATAAAAAATAACCTTTGATATACAATCTATAATGCCTCAAATATTAAAATGATACCCACCATCATACCTTACTTGTAACTCATGGAGAAAGACCCAAGTAACCTATGGTGGCAAGCTGGTGTGGATGATGACCAAGTGTTTGGCCAATGTGGTGGCGATGTGGGTCTCTAGTTGTGCAAAAGGATATTTTTGTTCAGGTGGTCTCTCGGCACTCCATATATACAACCTGAGGGCCTCGATACCTAACCTCCTTATTTATTCACAAAATGGGGATAACATATACAATTGACATTCTTTCTTTAAAGGATGAAATCTCCCAGACAGAAATGGGTCTTGTAATTCATTTCATAGTTCTCTATTTTTCTTCTTCATCAAGACATGTAAATTTCTTGTTGTGGCAATGTAGAACATGATGAATCTTTTCCAATGAATCCATTCCAATTAGAATATCATAAGATCCTAATGGTATGATATTCATATAAGAATTAACATTCACTCCAATATCTGACTATCTCTTTGATCCTTCTTTTGGTCCCAGTGGTTAACTTAACCAACCATGATTTTTCAAGCTTACTTTTCTTCAATTGAAATGTGTCCACTATCTTAGGATCAATGTAAGTATGGATTTCTCAGTATTTGATTAAAATAGAAATTGGTTGATTTATGATCTTACATTCCACCTTAATCATATGAAATTGATGTTCTTATTGTGGATCCTACAATGTTGTGTATATCCTTGGAATATTTCTTCCCATGTCTTCTATTGTTATCTCAATCATATGAGTTTGAAGCTCTTCTTGTTGGTCCTTTGGGGATACACATATCCTTGGAATATTTTTCCCATGTATTTCTACTGTTGTAGCCTCTTGGATGTTTTATAGTGTCCTAATTTTGTCTTCTCTTTGAGGGTAATCCTTGTAGAGGTGATCTTTTCTACATCTCAAACATTTGATTGGTGGTATTCCCATTTTTCCTTAAGATTATTCTTCCATGGATTCATTCTTAGTAGGTTGATTTTGCTAATTTTTTCAGGAGGGTTTTTGAATCCCGTCCTTATCTAATTATATTTCCTCTTATTCTTATCCTTCCAATATTTATGCAATGATTATTTTCCCTTTCCTTGCTCAAATAGGTACTTAAATTTTCTAATCGTATTTTCTAGACTTCTAGGTTCATCATATTGAAGTTTATCTTTATAGAAAGATGGCAGTCCACTTCATCATATCATCCTTAATAAACCACATACTTCATGTAGATTTTAAGCTTGTATAATATTTTACTGCAAATAAATTTTCAATAAAAGAACATAAAAGATACAATGGAAAATACACACATTACACAAATATTTTTCCCCTGGAAACCCAAATTGAGAAAACTAGCATATTCTATATGCATTCATAGTGATACATTGTTTATAATACAATATACATATAGGATCCAGTGGAATCCAAAACCATAACCCAGTGACTTGGATTAGTCAACAACCCTAATTCCTTAATTGAAAATAGAAAACCATGGGAAAAACAAATGTGCCGAAAAATTGCACAACAATGGACATGAAAACTGAGGCAACACGAAAAAAGAGGAAAACAATTTGACATGTTTCTCGAGGAAAAATAATTCTCAATGGTGATACCCCTAAACCCCCACACAGGGGGGCTCTCGTCCCCCTCAAACTCCCCTACATGCCTGGTGCAACGTAGAAGACACCAAATCTAGTCATTAAAGAATATAACACATACCCAACACATCAATCCCAAACATTTCCTGTCATTTTATCCCATGGTCATTCTCCCCATCCTAATAACTCTTGCATCTCCTTGTCATAATAGTTTTTAGAAGGATACTCCTACTGAAAATATTTTTTGAATCACTTCCAAGTAATCTTACTCTCATCAATGTGCTCAACTTATTACAATTGATCACACCACATAACAACTCTCTAATCCTACTCTCATCAATGTTATCAACTTATTTCAATCAATCCCACCACATAGCAACTTCCCCATTCAAATTCTATGTGGAAATTCTTGATTCTAAGTTAGACGAGTAATTCTGCAACCAAAAATACTTCTCGATTCTAAGAAACTAGGCCTTAACATCGGCTTCCTTTTCTCATTTTTTTTAATAGAAACGATTGAGATGTTATGTATTTAAAATAAGATCAATAGTTTTCACAAAATACATATGGAAGAGAAGTGAATATCTTCTTCTCTCTTGAAAAACTAACTTTCTTTCGAGTGCTAAAGAATCTGGTACAACAAGTCCAAAGGAACTACTATTTTTCCATGTGAAAATGGCTATAAACATGTTCAGAATTATAAAAAAAATTCATTTCATTGAAAACCTGACTAATGATTTTGAAAAGACTCTCGATCCTCCCATGGATCTGCTTGATGCACTACTCGACTCGCCTCTGGATGGTGAATTCTTTTAATTGGGTTCGACCAGACTAGAACTAGCACTTGCGCAGGAGAAGCCGAGGGGTGTTCATTGTTGGTAGATGAATGTAAGTTTGAAGGGATCCTTGACCCAACTGAGCCATTAGAGTATTCTGTCTACTGAGGATGGTTTAAAGGATTTTCCAATTGTTGAGAAACTACTACAATTTACCTTATATTTATATTAAATCCTCTAAGTGCAATTGCAAGTTCCTAGTTGTGTCGTAGTTCTTGCTGGTGTAGTTGGGCCTACAGATTTTCTAGTTCCTATCGCAATCCTTGATTTTCTCATTGAAATTCATGGTGTCTATCATTTGTGCACTCCTCTGCTCTTTTGACATCCATGTGTAATGAGAGAAACTATCCATCTACATTTTTATGGATAGGATCAAGATCAGGCTGTTTAGAAAAGAGTTGTGGAATTGATGAAAGAAAATGAAAAAAGAAGGAAGTGAAAATAGACCAAATGGCAAGTGAAGTGCCTCATGTTTCAATGTATTGGTGTTGAAAGCAAGCATGAGGATCCATAATTGCATAAGCGGTGCACCCTTAATGGAACAAGGTACCAGAACCACCCACTAACTGAGATGAGTTCACATAGGGCAGAATGATGGAGATGACGGCATGGAAATACAATAATGTGTCAAAGGGTACGAGTGAAGATCCATGGGATTAATAGGAAGGATAGGAGGCTGAGGGGGTGGCAAGGGGAAAATGGAGAGGGGCACGTGGTCTGAAGAGAGTTGTGTGTCAAGGATGGGGCAACCAAGATGGGAAACAAACACTTCAAAAGTCCTCCCTCTGAATTTCTAGTGGAATTGAGAAACATTCTTTGGGAGGATGATCTGTTGAAGAAAAAACCTATGGATATAGACCTTGAAACAAACCATCCAAAAGAGGTTCACACTTGGGAACCTAGTAAATGCATCTCGTATGATCCTAATGCTCCCAAATAGGTTATCAACTCACCAAGAATAGAAGATCATAAGCAATACATGAAATATTTATCCTTGGTGGGAACGTTTTTGGGCTTATGGCCATCGGAAAAATATCTAGTGAAGTGGATTCAACACTAGTGGAAGTCCAAAGGTCATTATGATGTTCAACTTGTTTGCAAAAGATTCTTCACCATCATCCTACACAACCTAGCAGACAAAAACAAAGTTTTTGAAGTAGGCCCTTACTTTTATAACTCGACAGTACTTTTCCTCCGTTTCTGAATGAAAAATTTCACTCCAGAGAAGGAATACTTCATGCATGCACTGGTATTACTAAGACTCTACTCCTTACCTCAAGAATTTTGGCTATAGGAAATACTAGCAAACATTCGTAATACAATGGGTATCTACATCGAAGCCTCTAAAGCCACAAAACAATGAAGGTACACTGCTTATGCATGTATTTGTGTCTATTTAAATATCTCCAAACCCCTACCTAAATCCATAACCTTAGACTATAAGGAAAAATAATGGTCCCAAACCTTGGACTACGAGCATATTCCCTTCCACTGTCAGAAGTTTCACGAACATGGCCATCTCTTCCATTAGTTCCCCCTTAATAACCTCAGTAAAACAAACCATGAGGATCTTGAAAAAAAAAAAGATGGTTAAACCCAATTCATGGGTCATCATAGGAAACTGGACAGAAAAGCGCCTCCTTAGGCCCCCTCCAGAATCTCAACCAGTAAATCCTTTGAATCCCTATAGAAAATCCCAGAAAATCCCACCAACCCCTCTGCCCCCCTTCCAAATCCAACTCCCTCGGAGAAAGATAAAGATAACCCAGGAACTATCCCAACTAATCCCACAAATCCTCAAATCCCCACCTCATAAACCTCCCTCCCCATAAATCTAGGACTAGAAATATGAGACCATGACATAGATCTGGAGGATCAAGAACTAGAAGGAATAGATCTGGTACACCTAGAACAAGCCTATTGTAAACAAGAGTTATACACCATTCCACAGGATCAGTTACGCAAAGTGCACAAATTATTTCTTAATTCCATGGTTGGGGGATCAGCCCAAGCCAAATTGAGTCTAGGAATCCAAAGAGGGCACTTGAAAGACCAGCATAAACCCACCAAAGAAGAGAAGAAAAGTGGTAGAAAACCAAAGCACCATCTCATTCAATATGTAGGAAATTTCCTAGTGAACTCTAGCTAGATCCACCTAATCTCGGACAACTTTCATCCTCTCCAACCCTCACCCTCATCATGAATATGCTATCTTGGAACATTAGGGGCCTCAATGCACGAATTAATCAATGCTTTTTCCAGGAAAGGATAATGAAGGAACAGTCGGATATTCTTCTTTTGCACAAAAAAAAATGTGCAGGGGATAAAGCCACTCAAATACTCACAAAATGATGGAAGAAAGAAAAAATAGTAGAAGTAGATGAAAAAGGTACAAATGGGGGCCTAGACATACTCTGGAACCCAACCACTAATCTCATCGAAAGTTTATTTACCTCCAAATGGACTATCACAGCCTCCTTCAGATTCATCGGTTCGAACAAGCCAGACTACGTCTCGAATGTCTATCGCCCTACAACTCAGGGAGATAAGGAATCCTTCCTCCATCATATGGAATGGATCGCCACCCAAATAGAAAATAAACATTGGATACTAGGGGGAGACTTCAACATGATAATTGGATTGGAGGAAACAAATGGGGGCACTCGCATATTGGGCAGTGACAACGAACAATTCCACAGAACCATCAACATGTTGGACCTCATCTATGTAGAAACAAACAATGTACTATTCAATTGATCTAATATATGATCGGGGCACAACATGTCTCTTTCCGACTAGATGGCTTCCTAATCTATTAACCCTTCATGCTGGAGGGTCTGACTTGGCAAGCCACTGTGATTGATACTCCAAGATCAGATCATTGATCGATACTACTTACGATGAACATTAGTGTCACCCCAGAAAAGAAGCCCTTTTGCTTTGATAAATTCTAGTTGACACACCCATAATTTCAAGCAAACATTGGTCATTGGTGGAACGATGTGACAATCACAATAGGTACTCTTATGTACAAATTCCAACAGAAGTTAAAAAAACTTAAACAATGTCTAAAGACCTAGAACAAATCCACTTTTGGTAACATCTTCCAAGCTCAAGAATCCTAAACCAGCAAATTCAAGACCTACAAAAATAGATCATACATCAAGGTTAGGTTGATTCCCTAAAGGACCAAGATTCCACCCTTAATAAACAATTGGCAGGGAGACAGGCATAAGAAGAAATTCTTTGGAGGAAAAAATCATGCATCCAATGGCTCAAAGAGGGAGAAAGAAATTATAAATTATTCCACAGATCGATGCTTCAATTCCATCATACTAATCACATAACTCATCTTGTATCGGATTAAGGTATGGAAATAAAAAAACACTTAGACATTTAGCGGGAACTTATCACATATTACAAGCACCTTCTTTCAGAACCCCCAATAGATCGCACTCAAGATATAGAATCCATCATTAAGAACATTCCAAAGGAGGTCACTAAAGAACAAAATGAGGCTCTGATGTGCCAAATCACCCAGGAAGATATTGATCAAGCCCTCAAGGACACCGCGGTGGTCCAAGCCCCAGGACTTGATGACTTCAAAACAAACTTTTTTCAGCACTATTGAGATATGATCCGAGAGGAGGTTTGGGAGATCATAGAGGACTCTAGAAAATCAGGGCAGGTCCTACAAGCTCTCAATGCCACTTTCCTCACTTTCATTCCAAAATAGAACAAAGTCACCACTCCAAATCATTTCAGACCCATTTCACTCTGCAATGTGATCTACAAGCTCGTCACAAAGGTCATCGCCAAACATATCAAAACCATCCTACCATTCATTATCTCTCAGGAACAGTTAGGGTACATGGAGGGCAGGTAGATCATGGAAAACATTATTCTAGCGCATGAGGTGATCCACTCTCTCTAATTGAATGAATCACTTAGTATGCTTCTGAAACTAGATCTCTCCAAAGATTTTGACAAAATCAGTTGGAATTAATTGAAGGCTATCCTCCTTGCCAAAGGCTTCGACCCATCATGGGTCACCTGGATTGTCAATCTCACTTTGTCTTCCTTGTTCTCCATCTTGCTTAATGGCATGTCATCCAAACCCTTCTCTCCCTCTAGAGTTATCAGATAAGGGGATCCACTCTTTCCTTTTCTTTTCATCTTAATGGTAGAAGGACTAAGTCGAACTATGAAAGAAGACATCACCGATCATTCACTCTCAGGACTTTCCCTTCATGGAATCTCCCCACCCATCTTGCATAGTCAATTCATGGATGACATCCTAATGATGGGACTCCCCATAGTTTGGGAAGCCACCTGCAGCCTTTCTATGATCAACCTATTTTTTGATGCTTCGGGTATGGATGTAAACCTAACCAAGTCCCAGATATTCTTATTCAACACGCCCATCCAGGTGCAACTCCACATCACTCAACTCCTATATTTCACCCACAACTCCCTCCCTTTCAAGTATCTTGGAATCCCTCTTATTGAAAATTTGTTAAGGAATACCTCCTGGAAACATCTTTTGTCCAAATTTAGAAAAATACTTGACTCCTAGACTTTTTCCTCCCTCGATCTTCTTGGTCGTTTAATTATCCTTAAACATGTCCTTCAAGCTCTCCCCATTTATGCATTCTCAGCCCTTGAAACCCCAAGTTTCATCCTAACTATCATTAGGAAGACCCAAAGGAAATTCCTATGGCAAGGTGTCAAGGATGGGTGAAAGAGGGCTCTGGTAAACTAGAAAAAAATGTGCAAACCAAAGGACGTTAGGGAACTTGGTCTTAGAGATCCGTCCATCCTTAAAAAATTCCTAATTGCAAAAATTTGGTGGACATGGTTAAATAGGCCTCACGACCTATGGGCGTGCCTCTGGAGGAGAAAATACACACCTATCACTCTGGAGAAACAACTAATCATATGGAACGACCAAGGCTCAGGATCACTCATTTGGAATGTGTCCAAGCAAAACAAGGGGATGATCATTGATCATGCTTTCTGGGAACTTCAATATGGGACCTCTTCCCTTTTTGGAGCGATTCTTGGTAGCAGCTTCCGACCCTGGATAAGGATCCAAATTTGAGAAACGATAAACCCCTAATGGAAGCCACAAGTATTTTAAAAATGACCGAATATTGGAATCATGAGGAAAATCGAGTCACCTGGCATAGATATAAATATACTCATGAGGAGTTGAATATCCCCCCTAAGGTAAATCTCCAGCCCTTCCTCAAAAATATCAATTCAAGAAATCTTTTCAGCCAACAAGGTGAGGACATCCTAAGGTGGGGACACTCCACCAAGGAAACCTTTAACCTCAAAGAGGCTTAATTTCTTAGTCTGGGTCATAATTCCCTCCCAAAACATGTAGTTTGGAATAAAATTTGGGGTGAAACAATATGGCCCAAAATCAATACTTTCCTTTGGATAATTGTGCACAATAGCATCCTCATGTGGGAAAGTTTAACAAAAAGAGGCTTCACAGGTCCGTCTTGGTTCTCTTTATGTTGCAATGAGGAGGAAATGCAAAATCACTTGTTCAACCTTTTCCCCTTCAGTTTGCAACTCTGGGATCGATGCGCCAACATTATGAGAAGCTCAGAGAGAAACTGCTCCAACCTAAGGGAAACCATTGAGGGATGGAGAAAACAATTTTTTCACTCTCCCATCATCAATCAGATTTGGCATCTTCTCCCTGGGTTTACTCTCTAGTAGATCTGGAAAGAAAGGAACCGTCAGATCTTCAACTCCTCCTCAATGATCTGACAACAAATATGGTCCAAAATCCTCTCCAACATCAAGGAAACAATCAATTTACACCATTGGATGGTTCCAGATTTGTCTTTCCCGACCAATGTGAAGATCATTATTAATTCCTAACAACTCTGCCTCACCTCAATTCCTCCAACTTCAATCCTTGGACATCCAACTAAGAACATTCCCTCTCAATGGAAGGCCCCGTAGGATGGTTATCTCAAAATCAACTTCAACGAAGCTTCCAAAGGAAATCTAGGCCCAACATGATATAGATTTTATGAGCAGAATGAAATGACTACAGATTATTAATAGGTGCTTAACACAAAATAACAGAGATACAGTAAAACTGGTTTTCTATTCAATAAGGAAATAAGTTGAAACTGTAAAATGCAGTGGAAACAAGCTTGTTGGAATGGTGGCGGCTTATCTCTCAGAAGAGATCTGACGGATGTGCTCATTCCTAGGAATTTCATTACAATGAGGATATGAAGGCCTTTTCATAATAAATAGGAATGCCAAAAAACCTAGACATCCAAAAACCTAACCCTAGGAGATGAAGCACCAAAAGTCATATGGGCCCCGTCTGGGTACGTTAATACATCAACTTCCCGGGGTCGTAACTTTTGCATACGATCTCTTGTTTAGGTATATGATAGCCCATTGGAAAGGTATCACCGAGGAGATTCATTTTGGGGGCTCAATAATGCCTTTAGCTATCAATGAGAATCTATATACTGAAAAACCTTCATTTAGGCCCTCAAAATGGCCTCGGAAGTTAAAACTGCTAAAAATAGTAAATTGCCAAAATTGCTAGAAAATTGTTTTGAGCCAGTTGGAAAAGGTGGGTGGGCACCGATATACACCTGGATAAATCCTACCTCCTTAGGAAGAAATGGTATCCATTGCGTTGAGTTCCCCCATCAGATGAGGAAATTTCTGCTGAATTTGGCCCCGGGTGAGCCACTTTCCTTGGTGCAAGAGTTGCCTTACTTTAACGAATCGATAAAGATGGATCATTTACTGTTGACTTCCCTTGATATGTGTTTCCACAATCAGATCACTTGATGCCTATTGTATGGAGTCAGGGTTGAGCTCTATTGGTGTCAGTTTTTCTGCTACGTCTAAGGTATCCAATAATGGTGGGAAATGAGGGCGAAGGAGATCCACGTTGAACACTGGGTGCATGCCAAGGAAAGGAGGAATGTTGAGATCAAAATCATTATCCCCCACATCATTAGTGATGGTGTACAACCCATAATGGAGTGGGTGAATCTTTCAATGGGGTCATGTAAGGAATTCTTTATGAAAGTGCAACCAAACGTTTTTGCCCACCTGAAACTTATGTGGCATCCGATGTTGATCATGGCGCTGCTTGTACTTTTCATTGGACTTTTGTAGGATATATTGAACCTGTTGGAAGATGTGTTGGATTTGTTCAATGAACCAGGTGGCTTTGTCAGCTTTAGTTGGAGAAGGAGATGAGTCGGTCGAGGTGACTGCAAGGGGAAGTGCAACATCTATGGGACCCAATGGTTGGAATCCCAACCCCACCTGAAAGGGGTTGTGGCCGCCTGAGCTATGTAGGGCTCAGTTGTAGCTATATTAGACATAGGGAAGGATCTCATACCATGTGTGAGGGTGATTTTAATTATACATGCAAAGGATATGCACAATCATTCGATTTATGACCTCGGTTTGGCCATCTGTCTGGGGGTGGAAGGTCGTGGATTTAGTGAGCTTGGTGTCCAACAGTGACCAGAGGCTCGACCAAAATGTGCTAAGAAATCAAATGTCCCAATCTAAGACAATGGTTTATGGGATTCCAAAATGTACCCAGACTCGTTCAAAGAATATCTTAGCAATGGCCTTTGTTGTGATGTTCTTCTTGCAGACAACCTGAATCGCCATCATAGAAAAGCGATCAACAACCACAAAAACATAATCATTTCTCTGCTTGGTGGATGGGAGGCCCAACATGTAGCCCATTGATATGGATTACCATGGATTGTCAGGAGTAGGAAGAGGAGTGTACAGGCCCTGTTTATTAGTGGTCAATTTGGCAATAGTGCAGGGAGTGGAGGACCTAATATACTTGCTGACCTCATGTCGAATTTTCGGCTAGTAGAAATGTTTTTGTTGCATCGCCACTGTCTTTTTGAAACCAAAGTGTCCTGCCACCTGACTGTAGTGGGATTCCCATATCAGTTTCACTTGCTCGCTTGATGGAACATAAATATGGCCCAGAGGACACAACAACCCATCCTGAAGATGGAAATTATCGACAACTGTGTTTGTACCCAACATTTGGTAGGTGGTGGAGAAGTCAGGGTCTATCTCATAGAGTTCAAGCCATCCAAAGGTCTCATGGCCGGAAGAATATAGCATCGTGGTGAGTGCCACGATTGGCAGTCTGCTGAGGCAATCAACGACATGATTGGTGCTTCCTATTTTATACTTGATTTTGAGGTGGAATTTCTACAAGTATGTTGACCACTTTTGATGGCGATCATTTTGTAATTTTCCTTGTGTCTGCATGAACTGCAGTGGCTTATGATCAATGTGGATGATTGTCTCCTTCCCAAGAATGTAATGTCTCCACTAGCAGCAGACTTGCACAATGGAGTACATTTATATGTCGTAAGTAGGGTACTTACGGACAACATATGATAGTGTCTCACTATGATAGGCCATGGGTGGCCATGCTGAGTGAGAACAATGCCCACCGCATAGTATAAAGCATCTGTCTCGATCTCAAAGGGTTGTTGCAGGTCTAGTAGTGAAAGTACTAGGGCTGAGCACAAGTGTTGCTTCAAATCATCTAACGCTTGTTGTTGGGACTGGCCCCACACAAATTTATCCTTACCACCACTCCTATTTATTTGGCTTAGGGCCCATGCAATATGGGAGAATCCCAACACCAACCTGCGGTAGAAATTGGTAAGGCCCAAGAAGCTCTAGGGCTTAGCAAGTGTGGTTGGGGTTGGCCAGTCATGGATGACTTGGATCTTGGCTAGATCCACATGTACACCATGTCAATCAATAATGTATCCCAGGTAATGGGC
>SNQJ01S0017117.1:33892-52669 GCA_010110895.2 Picea sitchensis | reverse complement strand
ATAGGATGCACCAAATTCCAAATTCTCTAGCACCAACTAGAAAGAGGATCCAACCCCTTATTTACAGGCTCTATCCTGAAGGAAGCTACAACTCCCTGATTTACCACCTACAACTGGAAGGAGGTTCCAACCCCCTAGTTTACAAGGTTCAACCTGAAGGAAGCTACAACTCCCTAAATTATCTAGCTCTGACCAGAAGGAGACTATGACCCCCTGATATACATGCTCCAACCCAAAGGAATCTCCAACTCCCTGTGTTCTCCAGCTCAACTGGAAGGAGGTTACAACCCATTTTCCTTTCCTTGTCCTGATGCCTTGAAATATAAGTGTAGACTCAACCTGTCAATACCACTGATATTGTCACTAATTTATCAATCAACCTGTCACTATCATTGTCATGTCAATCAATCAATTTCATCCTACCACATCAACCTATTACTTTCACATCAACTTGTCACTCCCATTTCCACTGACATACCATCATCAACTTGTCGTCAACGCTGATACTCAACATTAATGAAACTAGATCCAATATCACCAAGAACACCTCTCAATCAAATGTTCAATATTACCAGAACATGTCTTCAATCAAGTTCCAAATGTATACCAAGCATGTACCAATATCACCAACATGTTTCATACCATCACAATATGTATCTACGAAAAATCAATGACATGCAACCAATCATATACCAGAAGTGTATGCCAAAACTATGTACCATGCACCAAGCATCAACCATATACCAAATCATGCATCAACCATGTACCAACCCTATGCCATATCATGTACCAAATATGTACCATACCATGTATTATTTATGTACCAAAACATGTACCATATCATTGATGATGTACCTCAACAAAGTACTAATCATTCCTCAAACATATACCAAATCATCCAATGCATATACCTCAAACATGTTCCATAACATCCTAAATAATTACCTCAAACATGCATCAACATTATCCATATATGTACCTCATACATGTGTCAAAACCATGCACCTAAGATGTGCCTCAAGCATGTGCCAATGCCTCAACAATATTACAAACATTCCTCAAGAATGCACCATGACATTACCAACATATAACCCTCAAAACAAGCACATAAGCATCCATCATATCTTGCAACAACTCTGATGCATCATATAAATAAACATACAGACCTTCCTTAGCTTCAACTACCTGGTACAAGTGGGTTCCTTGTGAGATTCTCTAACCCACGGGTTTCAGCCAAAGTAGGGTTTCATAGAAAATTGTCACTCTCCTCTGCAATCCTGAAACTTTTTCTCTTCTCACTCTTTTACTGCCTTATATTTCACAATCTCAAATTTTCCAATAAATCACTTGCTCACATAGAATATGTTCAATAGAATTTTATGTGTGAATGTACTTATGAGAGACTCCTTGAGGTTTATTTATAATTTTTCTATGTAACCACTTTCCTTAACTTTAGGGCTTCTTGAACTTTCTTGTTACAACTACTTTACCTTTCAATTAATGACTTCCAACCATTTAGGGGCTTCTTAAACATTCTTTGGGGCTTCCAACTTCATGAGGAAACATCTCCTTAATTGTGAGGAACCATGTAGTGTACCACCTACTATTGGAAATTGCATGATGAGGAATATCCATATATGAGCATGTTACCTACATTCACAGTGTCCTTCATGTCCTTATTCTTGAAACAACTCTGGGCTTCATGACCACACCTCTAGGGATTCTTGTAGAATTATTCGATTAAAACCATCACATCTGTTGAAATAAATGAAAATCATGTTTGTTGATATCATTTAAAATCAACTATAAAAAAATCCCCCCCTTTGGAACTGATGTAAACACTCATACTCCAACAATCATACCACCCCTATGATCATCGGTCCTCATCTATCTCTTTTGATGTTTCTCTACTCATGTTTCTCTCCCCCTTTGACGTCAATGGAAAATTGTATCTCTCCTTGGGGATGCTCCCCCTATCTTCTTGCTTATGAAATTTCCCTTTCTTCCCCTTTGACATCACGGTAAAAAGGTAACTCCCCCTGTCACTCACTGTCTTCATGCTTCAAATATTTCTTTCCCCATCTATTTGTCTAATGATTTCTCTCCCCTTGAATTTTTTGCAAGATGTCGTGTAGATCAATATGGGGATTTATTTATATACTTCCTTTCCATTGATTATATTCCATTGGTGCTTCCTCTTCTAATTCATTGACATATATAATAATCATTCAAAGCTACTTGAATTTAGATGTTCATGGTTTGTCAATTTTATTGCTTATACATCAATGACCATACTATTCAACAATTTCCCTCTAATGATATAACATCTACTAACAATTTATCTTCCCCTGTTCTATTGTGCATTTCTATGCTTTCCTTCTTGTGACTAACTAATTCCACCTGTCATATATTTGTCTAGACCTGCCAAATATATTACGAATCCATATCTATCCATATGTCATAAAAATATCCATGATTTTGTTGATCAACTATATACATTGTTGACCCATGTATTGCAACTTATTGCATCATATTCTTTCTCTTCAAATTGAATCAAATATGTGAATTAGTTTGCTAAATATGCAAATTAGACTCTATATGTTTGCAACAATATGTATTGATTATATCCATAATTGAATACATACATGGAATCCTCTATATAATCATGAATCTCAATCTAAGAAGTGTGGCAATGATATACTTCATAATTGTCGGTTGATACCTACATGGGAATGCGTTTCAAAATTTGTTTCTCATCCAATCAAAATGTCACAATATATTATGCACTTCTATCATTAAACCAATCTGAAACTACCTTCCCATACTATGCTTACTTTAGACTACTTGAAAGATAATTCTTTGATTTGTAGAGATTCTATGTAGACTCCCGCTCTTAAATATTCATACTTACTGGGAGYCTCCAATTTYGATGGCTCAAAAAATTATCTTCTCTGATGTGGAGTAATATCCCTCTTCGTCTATGGATTCATAATCATTTTGGGCTCTTACATATTCTTCTTTACCTATATATTCATCATGATCTCATACTATTGCAAATCTTGAGAGTATGATTCATGGGAGTTCTTCATTCACCTGTTCTTCCTTTAACTTCTCTTTATTCACTTGTTCTTCATTCACCTATTCTTCATCCACTTGTTCTTCTGGTTCTTGCTTTCTTTTTCGAACCTTGTTGTACCTGATATAAATTCTCTTTCATGGGAGTCTCTATCACGCTTCTACAATCATGGGCTATGTGTACATAGTTGTGTCATTTATAAAATTCAATATTGTGTGGGGCCACATAAGCATATCTTGCTTGAAGATTTCTTCCATATGATCTGTAATCCAAAGCCTTATGTCTAAATTTAGTACAATTAAAACCATAACCATAAAATAAAATTTGATACCTGGGAGTGAATGATCTTCTTTATTATGTATTCCTTCTGAATCCATGCCTCGATTGATCATGATCTTCTCTTTTGTTATTTCCTTCACAATGATTGAATCTTCTTTAATAACTAAAGGTGGATGGTCTTCTTTGATATTTGTTTCTTCTCCAATCCTCTTCTTGAGTCTTATAATTATGGAATGTTCTCCTTGGAGGGATTGCATTCTTCCTTCTTGATCAAGCCTTTGATGACTTCTGCATAACTCTTATCCTTCTCTTCATTTTCCCTTACTAGAAATCTATAACATTTCTCTTCAACTATTTTCACTAACGGTGTGGAACTTCCTTTATTTTCAACGTTCTTGCTGAGATTAACAACTTTAAATCTTAATGTCACAAATTTTTCTTTAATCTTCTCACACTCTTATTCTTTCTTCATGATATGGATCTTCATGACTTCTTCATTTATCTTTTCTTATTCAAGTTGGGTCTTCAAGGTGATGATTTCTTATTCAAGTCTTCTTTCTTTTTTACTGAATTCTACTTCAAGATTATTTAAGTCATCAGATATTTCCTTGAGATGGCTTGTTAGAATATTTTGTCTCTTCTTTATTTCCCATCTTGGTGTTTTCATTTCGTCTTTCAAACAATGTTTTTCTTGCAACTTACTCTAGAGAGTTTCTTCAATCACTTTGGATTCTTCTAGATGAGTTGTTAGATTCACGATGACTTGCTGGGATTCTTCAGAACTTTCATGTAAATCTTTCTCTTGACCAATTGTTCCTCAAGAGAATTGTTTTTCTTCCTTTCTTTTTTTTAGCTTTTCTAAAGAACTGATTAATTCTACTTTAATATCTACTATGTTTTCTTCACAATATTTTTCTTGTAAATCTATCTAACATGAAAAGCATATTTCTTCTTGTTCTATTCCTACATCTTCTCTATCATTCTCTGGCTTTGTGATGCTAGATTCCTCAAAAGAGCGATTATGTAGCTTGTCCCAAAGTTCTTTGGGTGATGAATTTTTTCCCACTTTCTCTTTTACCAAATTAGGTAATCCTTTCCAAATGAAATCTATTGCTATTTTTTTATTTTATTTTAAATTCCTTCTTGGTTGTAGTATTTCGTCTCTTTGAAGCATTGTATCCTGTAACAACTAAGTACCAAACATCATACCCATGTACTCCTGGAAATGATTTCATCTTAGATTCCTCAAAAGAGAGATTATGTAGCTTATCCCAAAGTTCTTTGGGTGATGAAAATTTTCCCACTTTCTCTTGTACCAAATTAGGTAATCTTTCCTAGATGAAATCTATTGCTATTTTTTTAATTTTATTTTAAATTCCTTCTTGGTTGTAGTATTTCGTCTCTTTGAAGCATTGTATCCTATAACAACTAAGTACCAAACATCATACCCATGTGCTCCTGGAAATTCTTTCATTCTCCACATCCTATAGCCCTAACCATTTTGACTAGTAAACATTGCCACTCCATTCTTAGCATACTCCATGATATTCCATCCAATGGTTAGACTATTTTTCTTGAAGGACCTACTCCGCTACCAAGTGTTGGAATAGTGAGAGGGGGGCGAATCAATATGAGAACTTTTTACCACTTTTAATCACAATATACAAAATTCAAATTTATTTTAAGTATATCATCTATGCTTACATTAAATATATCATGAGTATATAACCATAAGTAGTATCACATCAAATACACAGTACACCAAAATTTATGTGGAAACCCAAATGGGAGAAAACCACAGAATGATTTCTTATATATATCAAGAATACATTCATAGGAATCACCGACTTCTGAATTCTTCAGCACCAACTAGAAGGAGCCTCSAATGTCGTATTTATAGGTTCAAACTTGAAGGAAGCTACAACTCCCTAATTTACCAGCTACAACTACAAGGAGTCTCCAACCCCCTAGTTTACGGGCTCCAACTTGAAGGAAGATACAAATGCCTAAATTCTCTGGCTCCAATCAGAGGGAGGATATGACCCTTTGGTTTACAGGTTCCAAATTGAAGGAATATCCAACTCCCTATGTTCTCTGACTCCAATTGGAAGGAGGCCACAACCCCCTTTCCTTTCCTTGTCCTACTGCCCTGAAATATAAGTGTAGACTCAACCTTTAGCTACCATTGATATTGTCATTGATATATAAATCAACTTGTCACTCTCATCTTGTCATGTTAACTTGTCACTCTCATCTTGTCACGTCAACTTGTCACTGTCATCCTGTCACATCAACCTATCACTATCAACCTGCCATTGTCATTGATATACCATAATTAACCTATCACCATTGTTGATACTCAACATCAACGAACCCAGATCCAAGATCACCAGGAATACCTTTCAACGAGATGCTCAATATTACTAGAACATTCCTTTAGTCAAGTGTCAAATTTATACCAAGCATGTACCAAGATCACCAACATGTATCATACCATCACAAGATGTATGTAAAAATACATCAATGATACGAATCCAAACATATACCAAAATTGTATGCCAAAACCATGTACCATGCACCAAGAATTAACCATATACCAAATCCTACATCAACCATGTACTAACCCTTACCCAATATATATCATACAATGTATAATTCATGTACCAAAACCTATACCGTATCATTAATAATGTACCTCAACCATGTACAAATCATGCCTCGTGCATGTACCAAACCATCTAATGCATATACCTCTATTATGTGCCATAAAACCATCAATAATTACCTCAAACATGAATTAACATTATCCAGATATGTACCTCATACAAGTGCCCACACCATGCACCTAATATGTTCCTCAAGCATGTGCCAATTCATCAACAATATTCCAATCATGCCTCAAGCATGCACCATGACATTACCAACATATAACCCTAAAAAAAAGCACGCAAACATACCTTGGATCCTGTAACAACTTTGTTGCATCAAATAACAAACATACATACCATCCTTAGCCTCAACAACCTGGTACAAGCATCCTTTCTTGATTCCATCTTGTCCTCATGGGACCAGGATGAGTGTCACGTGAGGCGTTGCATGACAGGCACTAGGCAACCCAGGGGGGTGCCTCATGGGACACTCTAACTTGCAGGGGTCAACCAAATTAGGGTTTCACAGAAAACCCTATCTTTCCTCTGCAATATTGAAACTTTCACACTTCTCACTCTTTTGTTGTCTCAGATTTCTTCATCTCAAATTTTCCAATAGATTAATTGCTCACATAGAATATGTTCTATAGAATGTATGTGTGAATCTACTTATGAGAGACTCCATGAGGTGTTTTTATACTTTTTCTAAGTAACCTCATTCCTTCCCTTTAGGGCTTCTTGAACTTTCTTGTGACAACCAGTTTACCTTTCAATTAATGACTTGCAACCATTTAGGGGATTCTTAACCATTCTTCTGGGCTTCCAACTTCATGGGGGAATATCTCCTTAACCATGAGGAACCACTTGGCATACCACCTACCATTGGAAATATCATGACAAGGACTATCCATCTATGAGTGTGTTACCTAAATTTACACTTTCCTCCATGTCCTTATTCCTAAAGTAACTATGGGATTCATGAACACACCTAAAGGGCTTCTTGTAGACTTCCTCAATTACACCCATCACATATGTTGACATCAATGACAATCATGTCTATAAAAATCAATGAAAATCAATTATCCAACATCTCCAAGCAACATCACATAATCTTACTCCATGGATAGAACTCACACTCTCAATATATGAATAAAAATGTCTTTGGATATATGTGTTCCTCATACAAATCTAACTAGCACTCTTTGTTGGAGTTGAATTCATCATATTCTCCTCCTAATTTCACCGTATTATATAACTATGTTCTATATATTAGAGTGCACAACCAAAATAATGGAAGCAACAACACAAATGTGATATCAATTTAAAGATAAAAAGGAAATGCCTTTCATTAATTTCCAAGCAACATCATATAAAATTTCTCCATGCATAGGACTTAACTCTACCTAGTGCTCTTTGTTGGAGTTGAATTTTTTGATTAATTGGGTTGGTTTTCATTTATGTCAACCCTTGAAGAAATTTTGGTAGAAAATTTCAGTAGCACAAAGGTTTGGGTAATGGACCCAAGTTTGTTTGATGTATAATAATATGAGTTTTGATATATTTGCAGGTAAGACTATTCTATATGGATAGTACGTGTCATTCCATTTCTAGTGGTATGTGGAATGTCACATAATTTCTAGTGGTATGTGGAATGTCACATAATTCCTCACGGTTTGAGAGTTATGGTCTTAAGAAGTTGGAGGACCCTCATATGTTGGATTGAAGCCCCAAAATGTCAGAGAAGTCAAAGTGCTTGCAAAGAAGAAATTATTTAAATAATAAAGTGAAGTGACAAATTCAAAGAGGATTATTTAAAATAAAGTGAAGTGACAAACTCAAAGAATATTATTTAAAATAAAGTGAAGTGACAAACTCAAAGAGTATTACTTAAAATAAAGTGAAGTGACAAACTCAAAGAGGATTATTTAAAATAAAGTGAAGTGACAAAGTCAAATAGGATTATTTAAATAATAAAGTGAAGTGACAAAGTCAAGGAGGATTATTTAAATAATAAAGTAAATGGAGAACTTTCTAATTGTGGAAAGTGGTTATAAGAAGGTTAACCCTAAAATGAGGGAAATGGGTTGAGTATTCAAGTGGTTATTGGATATATGGACAAGTGGAAAATTGGGCAAAGTTGGACATAGGTGACTATGTGGACAAAGTGGTCTAGAAGATGCTTCTAAGGAAGCTACATGAAAGTATAAATAAGAGGCAAGGCTCTCTCATTTCAATAACAGTTGAGCATATTGAATATCTAAGGTGACTGAGGTAACCAAAGGATATCTAATTCGAATTTCAGAGGGAAGGTGAACTAAATAAGGAAAAAATTCAAGGGAGGATAAATTCTTTTGATGATGGTTTCTAAGGTATGTTATTTACAGGTCATCTCACCATTTTCGCAATAACATTTTTTTTAGAATGATTCAGACCGTGAAATTGGGAGGCCATTCAGGGAACATATCCAAGTAGTTTTGGTACGAATTTGAGCTTGTGGGTCGTTGTATATTTGGATTTACATTCCGTGGAAAATAAGGTTTGTGGCTAGTCCTGAAACTAGTCTAAAACAAGTGTTTTAGGTAAAAAATTCATAAATTCTTCATAACAAATCAAAATTTAGTAAGACCAAATGTGTTGGTTAGATTACAGTCTGTAGTATTTTGTGTACAATTTTTAGATCCACACAACAAATATTTTGTGTGGGGCCCTCTCTACAATTTCACTCTCTAGAATAATCCATAATTCAACAAGGTATGCCATTTTTTCTATAACTCCTTTTTTGAGAGGTTCCTAGTGACACCTGGAGGAATTTCATAAAACACACTGAATAACATTGTGTACTATTTTAATATCTTTATTCATTACAGGTACATAGTTATGATTATTTCAATTTAGGGTTGTTGACTAATCCAAAGCTAGTCATGTGAGACTAAAGTAAATTTTGATGGAAACGATACTGTCTTGTCCTTAAAGTTAAGGAAGGTTTGTAGGTTTTTGATCATATACACCAAGTCTATTACAGAGTTACAAATCATATTTGGATGATGAAATTGATGAGGTATTTTGGTTGAGGTTGAGGTACAGGTTGGTGCATGGTTGATGCACTTGTTTATGGTATGGGTTGATTACAAGTTGAGGTACACATTGATGCATGGTTGATGCATTGTTCAAGTTATTGGTATAGGTTGTTTACTGCAGTTTTATTGGTACAGGTTTACAACAATATATCTCACAGTGATAGTGTGACAATGGTTGTATGATGATGCAAGGACAGGTGGTTGTAGCCACCTTCTAGTTGTATCTAGAGAACATAAGGGGTTGTATCATCATTCTAGTTGTAGCCAAAGAATTTTGGAGTTGGATATTCCCTCAGGTTGTATCCTAAGAAACTAGGGGGTTGGAGCCTCCTTCCAGTTGTAGCTGGAAAATAAAGGAAGTTGGTTCTTCCAATGAATGTAATTCTTCAAGACATATAAGAAAAAACATTATGTGGTTTTCTCCCGCTTTGAGTTTCCACGTAAAAACACTAGTGTATTGTGTATGTGTATGATTGTTCATTTGTTCATTGTTTATTTACTCTGCAAATACTGGATGATAATGCTACATTGATATAACATTTTCATTATATGGTTAAAAATGATTAGATTTCTCTATTACTAATTCACCCACCCCCCCTCAGTAATCCAACAATTGGTATCAGAGCAGGTTCCTTTAGAAATCAGTTTAACCACTGAAAGGTAGATCATGGAGAGCAACAACATGTATACAAATGGAATACCACAATTTGATGGACAAAAGTATGCATTTTGGAGAATAAGGATGAAGACATATATACATGCACAAGGATTTGAAATTTGGAAATCAATTGTATATGGATAGACAACACCAACAGTTTCGCCGATAAATGACACAGCAATGAAACTCGGTCAGAATAATTTCAAAGCCACAAATGCACTTCTGAATGGTATTGGATAATCAATATTCACCAAAGTTGCACATTGTAAATCCACTAAAGATATTTGGGACAAACTTCAAAATATTTGTGAAGGAGATTCAAAAGTCAAAGTAGCAAAGCTTCAAACTTACATAGGTCAGTTCGAACAACTAAAGATGAAGGAATATGAGAATATTGCAGCATACTTTTTATGAGTCGATGAAACATTAAATGCAATCTTGGGATTGGGAGAAGAAATCAAAGAATATTTAGTTGTTCAAAAGGTACTAAGATCTCTTCCTATGATATTTGACCCTCAGATATCAACACTATAAGAAAGAGAAAATCTAAAATCAATAAGCATGGATGAACTACATGGAATATTCATAGCATATGAAATGAGAACTGAACAAGAAAATTTAGACATAAAAGAAGTAGCCTTCAAAGAATCCAAAAGGTCAAGGAAAAAGGGAAAGAAAAAAGAAAAAGAACATAGAAGAAACAGTGACGTCTCGGAAGATGATGAAGAAGTGGCCAACTTTGTCAGACGATTGAACAAGGGAACCAACAACATGTATAGAGGTAAGCTTCCTTTGAATTGTTTTAATTGTGATGGTATTGGTCATTTTGCTAATAAATGTCCTCATAATAAAAAGAGAAATGATGAATTTTACTCAAATAGCAAACAAAAATATAAAGAAAAAAGAACCACAAAGAAAGTTTTCAAGAAAATCTTATGCACCAAAGAAGACATATCATCATGAGATGAAGATGAAGTCAGTGACAGTGAGACAAAAAGATTTATATTCATGGAAGTAAAGGACTCTAATAAAGAATACTCGGAAGAAGAATATGAATATGTTGAAGAAGAGTATGAAGAGGCCGAAGAAGAATATAAAGAGGCATATGTTTACTACAGAGAAGAATTGTTGTGTTCCATAGAAGTTATCAGAATAGAAAAGAAGAAAAACAAGAAACTACAAGTGGAACTAGAAAATAAAGAAGACACTCAAGAACTAGAACAAATGATCACAATTTTGAAGGTTCAAATTGAAGAAGATTAATTAAAGAAACACTTAAAAAAACTATAAGGAAGAGACAAGATCATTGGAAATTTGGAAGAAAAATTTGTCACATTAAGAAAGGATCTTCAAAAGAAAAATATGCAGAACAACTCAAAAGTTTTGAATGACATTATTAGCACTCAAAAACCTCATCATGACATGTCTGAACTTGGATATAATCAAACAGAAAAGGGATCAAGCTCCAAAATGACAGAACAAGAAACATGTCCAAAAAGCTATGCAAAAACAATCAGAGGAGATAAGAAGGTCTACAAAGAAAATTACAGGGACACTCCTCCACTGAGAAGATTCTGATTTTAGAATCAATGACTGCTAGAAACAGATAGGCCTCAAGAAGAATAAGGATTGATAAGAGTACCTCCTCTCAGAAGAAATTCAAATCCCAGATATCAAACTATCTTTTTTTTTATGTTATGCATATAATAATTTTGGACATAAAGATATGAATTGTATAGATAACAACAGGAACATAAACAACTTTGAAAGTCATACACAAAAGGGTTATCCAAGAAGGCCTAGTGAAACACAGAGAAGAAGTTACAACATGTTTGAATCTTTGAGCACTGAAGTGAAATGATACAAATGTAAAATCTTTGGACACATGGCCAAGGATTGGAGAATGAAAATCCCTCCTCGAAAACCACAAAAGAACAACAACAGTCACAGACTGGCACCTCAAAAAAGGACATGGTTAAGAAAGAAGAATCAATATAGAAATGAAAAATGCACACTCACTCTACAAGATAACCAGAAGAAATGTGTTGGTATGTTGACAATGACTATTCAAAACACATGACAGGTGATAGAGACATGTTTCTTACATTAAGAATGTAAAGAGATGGATCAATCTCCTTCGGAAATGATGATTCAGCTAAAATCATTGGAAAATGCACAATTAGAATTGGGAACAAGAATACCAAGGGAGAAAATGTTCTACTAGTAGAAGATATGAAACATAATATTCTAAGCATGAGTCAAATGTGTGACCAACATCATAAATTTACTTTCGATTCACAAAAGTGCAAGATAAGAAAAGAAGGTTCAAGAAAATTGATCGCAACAACTACGAGAAATTCAAGCAACATATATGTATTAAGTGAAATTGGAAATGAAAAGTGTTTCCTAGGAAAGGAAGATGAAAGTTGGCTATGGCACAGAATAATGGGTCACATACATTTTGATAACCTTGTCAAATACAACAAAAGGGAAGCAGTTAGAGAAATGCCCCCGATCACGAAACCAACCAACACTTTATGCAAGCATTGTCAACAAGGAAAGAAAACAAATACCAAATCTAAATCAAATGAATATTCAATGACAAAAACACTATAAATTGTGCATATTGATCTAGTTGGACCAACTACAACAAAGGGTTTAAAAGGTGAGAAATAATTTATGTTATTATTTTATGATTATACAAGAATGACTGCATTTTTATTTCTCAGGAATAAGTCATAATCTTTTGAAAATTTTAAGGTCTACAAGGAAATGGTTGAAAATGAAATGTATTCAAAAATCAAATTCTTGAGATCTGATAATGGAGGGGAGTTCATTTCAAAGAAATTTATGGATTACTACAACAGGCATGGAATAAAAAGGCAATTATTTTTTTCTAGGACACCTCAACATAATGGAGTTGTTGAAAGAAAGAACGGGTCAATACAGGAAATGGATCGAATAATACTAATGGATTCCAAATTGACAGATATATTTTGGACACAGGTAGTGCATACAGTAGTTCACATTTAAAATAGAGTAATGTTCAGAAACATGATCGAAAAAAATGCCTAAGAGCACTTCAGAGTTGTTGGAAGCAAATGTTACATCAAAAGAGAATATGGAAGAATGGGAAAGTTTGACTCTCGTGTGGACAAAGGATTACTTGTTGGTTACTCAAGTACAAGGAAAGCATACAAGTGTTACAACTTGAGATTGAACAAAGTTGTCGAAATAATCAACATAATAATTGATGAAACAGGTAGACAAGAATTAAATGAAGAAGAAAATGAATCAATGGAACAACTTTACAAAGAAGAAGCAGAAGATGAAAAATAAGTAGAATGGGAAAATGAAGAGGATATGACAGAAGCATAAGAGAAATTTCAGCAAGTGCCTTCAAAGACACCTAACATATGAGTATAGAAGAATCATCCTTTAGATAAGATTATCATAAACAAAGATGCATGAGTTGAGACTAGAGGAATAATCCGTTCACCAGAACAAACACACCTAGAACTCTCATCTATGATTGAACCAACCTGGTTTTAAGAGGCTAGCAAGGATGAATTTTGGAATAAGAACATGGATGAAGAATTGGATCAAGTAGAGAAAAATGACACTTGGGAATTGGTTCCAAGACCAAAGGATAAGAATGTGATCAACACAAAGTGGATATATAGGAATAAATTGAATGAAGATGGACAAGTTACAAGGAACAAAGCTATATTGGTATGTAAAGGATATGCACAGGTTGAAGGAATTGACTTTGAAGAGACATTTTCCCCAGTTGCCAAAATGGAAGCAATCCGATTACGTTTAGCTTTTTCATGCTCCAAAAATATTAAAGTGTATTAGAAGGACGTAAAATCAGATTTTCTGAATGGGGAACTTGAAGAAGAAGTCTACATTGAACAACCAGAAGGATTTCAGTTGTCAGAGAACACAAATTATGTGTGTAAATTAAAGAACACCTTGTATGGTCTAAAACAGGCTCCTAGAGCATGGTACTCTAGACTGGATAAATATCTACAGTAGGCAGGGTTCAGAAAAGGAAGTGCAGACAACAACCTCTACATTAAGGTAACTCAAGATAGTATTTTATTAATTTAATTTTGTGTTGATGATATTATTTTTGGAAGTACTGATGACAGGTTAAGACAAACATTTTCAAAAGACATGCATAATGAATTTGAAATGTCATTGCTTGGAGAACTATCCTTCTTTTTGGGACTTCAGATATGTCAAAGAAACCAAGGAATTTTTATTTCTCAAACCAAGTATATCAGAGAAATTCTAAAGAGGTTCGGAATGGAAGATTGCAAACCAATTATCACTCCCATGCAAAGCAGTTGCAAGTTGAGCAAAGATGATGATTCAATGTCTACAGATTAGAGGCAACATGGGTCAATGATTGGTAGCCTACTATATGTGACAACATCTATACCATATGTAATGCAAGAAGTTGGATAGGTGGCATGATTTCAAGAAACATCAAAGGAATCACATGTATTAGCAGTTAACAAAAGAGTTTGGATTATGGTATATTGCAGCAACAACATGTTGTACACAGGTTCTATGGATGAAAACAATGATATACAAGTTCACTATGATGAGCCCATTCCAATCTATTGTGATAATAAATGCACCGTTAGTATCTCAAAGAACTCAGTGATGCACTCCAAGATCAAGCACATTCCAATAAAGTATCACTTTCTACGGGAACAGGTTGCAAAAAAGAACATCAGAGTTGAATATGTGGGAACAAAAGAACTAGTGGTAGAAATCTTTACAAAACCACTTCCACGGGAAGCCTTTGAGTATCTTTTCCAGAGACTCAGAGTTATTTCTACTCCAAAATGAATGATTTTAAATGCTTATCTTATATGTCTTAGATGTAGACGAGGAAGCACCATATAGAGGACAGTTCATGTTGAGAGATCAGACAAGTCACTTCGGGGGAGAAGACCCAAATGGAAAGATACCTTTTCCATTGATGACAAAGGGGGAGAGATTTATCAGATGCATAGGACATATACATGGTTCTAGAGGGAGCGTTGGTCACATAGATATAGGCATGGCTCCAAGGGGAGCATGAGTGATATGATTTCATTATTGCATCATAGTGTTTCCATCAATGCCAAAGGGGGCGATTTTTGATTAATTGGGTTGGTTGTCATTGATGTAAACCCTTGAAGAAAGTTCAGTAGCGAATTTCAGTAGAACAAAGTTTTGGGTAATGGACCCAAGTTTTGTTTTATGTATAATGGTATGAGTTTTGATATATTTGCAGGTAATACTATTCTAGAGGGATAGTACATGTCATTCCATTTTTGGTGGTATGTGGAATGTCACATAACTCCTCACGGTTTGAGAGTTATGGCCTTACAAATTTGGAGGACCCTCATATGTTGGCCTGAAGCCCAAAAAGGTCAAAGAATTCAAAGTGCTCGCAAAGAATAAATTATTTAAATAATAAAGTGAAGTGGAAAAGTCATAGAGGATTATTTAAATAATAAAATGGAGTGACAATGTCAAACAAGATTACGTAAATAATAAAGTGAAGTGATAAAGTCAAAGAGGATCATTTAAAATAAAGTGAAGTGACAAATTCAAAGAGGATTATTTAAATAATAAAGTGAAGTGACAAAGTCAAGGAGGATTATTTAAATAATAAATTGAAGTGACAAAGTCAAGGAGGATTATTTAAATAATAAAGTAAATGGAGAACTTTCTAATTATGGAAAGTGGTTATAAGAAGGTTAATCATAAAATGAGGAAAATGGGTTGAGTATTCAAGTGGATATTGGATATAAGGACAAGTGGGAAATTGGGAAAAGTTGGACAAAGGTGACTATGTGGACAAAGTGGCTATGTGGACAAAGTGGTCTAGAAGATGCTTCTAAGGAAGCTACATGAAAGTATAAATAAGAGGCAAGGCTCTCTCATTTCAATAATACTTGATCATATTGAATATTTACAGGTTACTGAGGTAACCAAAGGATATCTAAGTAAAAGTTTAGAGGGAAGGTGAAGTAAAGAAGACCGAAATTCAAGGGAGGATAAATTCTTTTGATGATCCTTTCTAAAGTATGTTATTTATAGGTCATCTCACCATTTTCTCAATAACGTTTTATCTAGAATGTTTCAGACCGTAAAATTGGGAGGCCATTGAGGAAACATATCCAAGTAGTTTTGGTACGAATTTTTTCTTGTTGGTCATTGTATATTTGGAGTTACACTCCGTGGAAAATGCGGTTTGTGGCTAGTCCTGAAACTAGTATAAAACAAGTGTTTTGGGTAAAAACATTATAACGTACTCCTAACAAATAAAAATTCAGTAAGACTAAATGTGTTGGTTAGAGTATAGACTATAGTACTCTTTATACAATTTTTAGATCCATACAAAAAATATTATGTGCGAGGCATGCTCTACAAGTTCGCTCTCTAGAATAAGCTATAATTCAACAAGGTATGCCATTTTTTATATAACTCCTTTTCTAAGAGGTTCCAAGTAGTGACGCCTAGAGGAATTGCATAAAACACACTAAAGAACATTCTGTACTAATTTTAGATCTTTATTCATTAGAGGTACATAGTTATGATTATTTCAAGTTAGTGGTGTTAATCCAAAGCTAGTCATGTGAGACTAAAGTAAAGTTTGATGAAAATGATAGTTTCTTGTTGTTAAAGTTAAGAAAGGTTTGAAGGTATGTGATCATATACACCAGGTCTATTACACAGTTACAAATCAGATTTGGATGATGAAATTGATGAGGGATTTTGGTTGAGGTTGAGGTACAGGTTGGTGCATAGTTGATGCACTTGTTTATGGTGCAGGTTGATTATAGGTTAAGGTATAGTTTGATGAATGGTTCAGGGTATTGGTATAGTTTTTTTGGTGTAGGTTGATTGGTATAGGTTTACAGTAGTATATCTCATAGTGATAGTGTGAAAATGGTTCCATCATTCTACTTATATGTCAGGGCAGTTGGACGAGGCAAGGACAGGTGGTTGTAGCCACCTTCTAGTTGTAGCCAGAGAACATAGGCAGTTTTAGCCTCCTTATGGTTGTAGCTATAGAATTGGGGAGGTTGAGCTTCCCTCAATTTCTAGCCTGAGAAACTAGGGGGTTGGAGCCTCCTTTCAGTTGTAGCTGGAAAACAAAGGAAGTTGGTGCTTCCAATGAATGTAATTCTTCAAGACATATAAGAAAAATCATTCTGTGTTTTTCTCCCACTTTGGGTTTCCTCATAAAAACACTAGTGTACTATGTATGTGTATGATTGTTCATTTGCTTATTGTTTATTTACTCTACAAATATTGGATGATAATACTAAATTGATATAACACTTGCATTATATGGTTAAAAAGGATTAGATTTCTCTATTACTGATTCACCCTCCCTCTCAGTAATCCAATAGAATTCATCATTGTCTCTTCCTACATTTCACCATATGATACAACTATATGATATCTCTTAGAGTGCCCAACCAAAATAATAGAAGCAACAACACAAGTATGGTATCCATTTAAAATATTTTTTTAAAATATGTCTTTCATTAATTGTCAAGCAATGCTACATAAAATTACTCCATTCATAGGACTTACACTCTCAATATATGAATAAAAAATGACAAAAAAAAAATGTATGTATTTGTATGTGTGTGTGTGTGTGTGTGGCACTCATCCACTAGAGCTAACCTATTAGGATTACTAAAGTGAATACATGCATGCATGCATGTATTCACTTTAATAGTCTTGATGTGTTAGATCAAGTGGATGAGTGTTGTGGTTATAAAGCAAGAGGTCTTGTGCTTAAGCCCTTAGTTAGGTGTATTTTAGAGAATTTTGGGCTTCACTTGATGTCCCTACTGGGTCATTCCCCATAATCAGTGTCAGTGATTTACCTTGTTTAATGTCCATGGATCATGGAGAAGTACTCATAGGGTTTCCTTAGAAAAACATTATATATTCACTTTAATAATCTTTTAGGGAATGACATTCATATCATTTCATTAGCTTGTTTCCTTTATTTCAAATATCACATTCTTAAAATAAAATAACCCCAAAAAAGTTGGACAACAATATAAGGCCAAAATCCATTAGACCAAGTCCAAATGTATTTATTAATGAGAACTCTACATGCAAAACAATGATTGCCACACAAAATCATAGATTGGAAGCTTTTCTTGATTCACTACCAATGAAAACATTCCACTAAAGCATATCCTTGTAGTGTCATTACACAACTAAACAAAATTATGGAGTTAAGGTTCAACCTCCCCAAAGCTCACTTGTTTTCACCCTATTCTTAAGCATGTCCATGTTAGATATATGACCTAGTTTCCTAAGCTTTCTAAATATGCTATCCAAAATCTCATGACGGATCAATTCTCTCCAAATTGTTGATATAAAGTTGTTGGATTACTGAGAGGGGGGTGAATTAGTAGTAGAGAAATTTAATCCTTTTTAACCATATAATCCAAGTGTTATATCAATGTAGCATTATCATCCAATAACTACAGAGTAAATAATCAATGAAAAAATGAACAATCATAGACATACACAGTACACCAGTGTTTTACGTGGAAACCCAAAGAGAGAGAAAACCACATAATGTTTTTTCTTATATGTCTTGAATAATTATATTCATTGGAAGCACCAACTTCCTTTGTTTTCCAGCTGCAACTAGAAGGAGGCTCCAACCCCCTTGTTTCTCAGGCTACAACCTGAAGAAAGATCCAACTCCCCTATTCTTTGGCTACAACCAGAAGGAGGCTACAACCCCCTATGTTCTCCATCTACAACCGGAAGGTGTCTTCAACCACCTGTCCTTGCCCCATCCAACTGACCTGAAGTAGAAGTAGAATGATGTAACCACTGTGACACTATCACTATGAGATATACTGCTATAAACTTGTACTAATAAACCCGAACCATGCATCAACCATGCATCAACCTGTACCTTAACTTGTAATAAACATGTACCATAAACAAGTGCATCAAACATGCACGAACCTATACCAAACAACATGT
>SNQJ01S0017117.1:10029-33882 GCA_010110895.2 Picea sitchensis | reverse complement strand
GGCCCTCAAGGGCCATGCTCAAGTCAATCTGCTCTCGTACTCCATGTCTAGGACCATGTGGGCCTCGAGACATGATCTCCTAGTTATCCCTAGATATCGGGGATAACACAGCCCATACAATGCTCTCTTGAGTCTGCACACATGTGACTCCCTATCAAAGGTCTCAAAACCTTCTGCCTGCTCAATGTACACTTCTTCCTCAATGATCCCATTGAGAAACACAGTTTTTACATCCATCTGATGAATGCGCTAGCCCATCTGCACTGAGATTGAAAAGATAGATCTTATGGAAGAGTACCTCATGACAGGTGCAAAGGTCTCATCATAATCTATCCCCTCAATCTGTGAGAAGCCCCAGGCCACAAACCTAGCCTTGTATTTCTCCACACTCCCATCAACAACTTGCTTTAACTTGTAAATCCACCTCGATCCTACCACTGATTTATCAATCGGTCTTGGGACAATTTCCCATGCACTTTTTTTGACAATGGAGTCATACTTCTCCATGATAGCATCAACCTAAGTGGGATCCTACACTGCTTCCTGAAAGGAAGATGGTTTAGTCACAATACAGTTTCTCATCAGAGCCATGTATCCAGTAAATCGATCAGGATACTATCTCTGTCTGCGCTGTGAAGTAGGGACTCCTACATTATGTACACCATCTAGTCTCAATCTATCATCTTCCATGGTTCGCTTTCTGCCATTTCTGATGGATGTCTCTGCTTGAGTGGATTCCTCCACTCCATGAATATCCTCATGTGGTTGATCCACATCTTGAGACTCATCTTTGGGAACCAGTAGTTCCTCTTCTACATGCAAGTCTAGCTCCCTCTCAAGCGACAACTGCATGGCTTCCCCTCATCGAATTTTATATCCCATCGCATAACAGTTATATTACTGTTAGGAAAATACACACGATAATTATGGGGTGTTTCTTTGTACCCCACAAATATCCCAACTTCAACAGTCAGTTCCAGCTTCTTCCTGGCATCCTTGGTCACACGCACATAAACAGATAAGCCAAAAATCTTAAAATGAGAAACATCAGGTTTCTTACCAGTGAAAGCTTCTTCAGGTGTACTCATGCCAAGTACTCTATGAGGACAATGGTTTTGCACATGAATCGCAATATTTCATGCTTCCACCCACAATTGCATTGGTAGGCCCTGATCATGCAACATCACTCATACTATACCCATGATCATTCTGTTCTTCCTCTTTGCGACCCCATTTTGTTGTGGTTTATGAGGCACTATGATTTCTCTTCAAATTCCTTCTTTGTTGCATAAGTCTTTGAATTTGTTAGAGATGTATTCTCCACCATTATCGCTCCTTAGATCCTTCACTTGCATCCCTGACTCTTTCTCCACCAATGCTTTAAACTCACAGAACTTTGAGAATGTTTGATCCTTCTTTTGCATGAAGAAGATCCAGCATTTATGAGAAAATTCATCAACAAAAATAACATAATACCTTTGTTTTTCTGTTGAAGCAACCGAGAATGGTCCACACATGTCTGTGTGAATTCTCTCCAGGATCACCGAAGCACGGTTCTCCTTTTCATGAAAAGTGTACTTTACATACTTCCCCATGGTGCAACCCTTGCACTGATCTAACTGAGCAAGTGTTCCCATTGGAAGTCCAATAGATATTTGTTGCATGATATTCAAGGATCCATGATGAAGATGGCCCAATCGCTTGTACCATAATTCTCCCTCGTCCTGGCTCACCACTTTTTCTGCCTTGCCCATCATGGCAGCACAACCATCTACCTCCAACATGTAGAGATTCTTAACTTGAATCCCTATCTTCTTGACTTGACCCATTTCTTTATGTTGCAGGAAAGCATTTCCATCACTAAAAACAACGTCATAGCCTCTATCCTCCAACATTGTGACTGAGACCAGGTTTTTCTTCAGAACTGGAACATGCATAACATTTTTCAATTGAAATGGTTTATCTGAATCCCTCTAAAAGATAATGGTACCAATTCCATTTGCACTATATCATCCATCGTCTCCCATATCAATATGCATTCTGAGATCTTTCTCCTCTAAGTCACTAAAAGACTCTCTATCTCCCATACTATGGAAGGAAGTGCCACTATCCAAATACCACATCGATCCTGATGCACTTGATACCATGCATGCGATCAAGGAGAAGTCAAGTTCAAATTGAAAGACAAGGGCCTCACCATTTGTAGCTCCAACAACCTTCTTGTTCTTCCTCTTCTGTGGACAGTTAGTAGTAAGATGCCCATGTTCGTGACAGTGAAAACACTTCACTTTGGACAAATCCAACTTCTTGACTTTAGGGTCGGATTGTGAATGGAATTTATTCCCCTTTCCTCTCCTTTCCTTAGAATCCAAAGAACAATCCTTTTCATCATCATGCTTTGATGAAGATCCATCTCTAGTGTTCCGCCTGAACTCTTCCTGCACTAGATCCGACCATAGTCGTTCCCAATCTGGCAATTTTTCCCTTCCATTGACAGAGTCTTGAAAACTATGCCAACTCTTGGGAAGTCCTAGGAGCACCAAGCTCACCAAATTATCATCAACGACTGTTATTCCCACACTCCCCAGCTCATCCAAACATTGGACAAACTTCGTGAGATATTTTGGAATGGAGTCGCCCTTTTCCATCTTGATATTCCTGAGTTTATCTTTGAGCAGTAGTTTCCTATGGTCGCTGCTATTTTGGAACAGATCCGTAAAAAATTTCCACATTGCATGTGGTGTGGCTTTCCCATGGAGACTTGAGACAATGTGGTCTCGTACTCCCTCCAACAGAATCCTCCTCACCTTTGCCACTTTCTTTTGCCATGCATCAATATTTGCAGTGTCTGTAGAAACTGGCATAGGAACATATCTTTCAATGAAATCCTTCAAGCCATTGTCTTCGAGTACTGCCTCCATCCTGTCCTTCCAAGAAATGTAGTTCGGGATACCCTCGAGTGCATACTCAAACCTCAAGCCATTGAAAGAAATTTCGATCTTAAATCAACTGTAGCACCAAGAAAAAGTCTTTCTGCAAATTTGAATTCTATCCAATCACAAACTCAACTTCTACAACCCCTCTTTTCTCATTCTAGTATCACGCTGAACCCCCACGACTGCTTTTAACCCATCCTGCGGACCTTACAAGCATTTTGGCACCTCCCGAGTTATTTGACTCCGGGATTTCTGCATTGTAATGCACAATGGCTTTCGGAAATCTCTAGTGATTTTCGCACTGTGATGCACAGTGGCCTGCAGAAATGTCTAGGGATTTTTTCACTGTAATGCACAGTAGCCCGCAAAAATTACACACCCTACGAATTTCTAGGGCGCGAAAATGTCTAGGGATTTCTGCACTGTAATGCACAGTGGCCCGCGGAAATGTCCAGTAACTTTTATGCGCAAACCAGTCAGTAGTATGCCGCCACACCTTGCTAGAGGAGGGACCCATGGAAATCTTGAAATTTACGCACCTCACTAACGTAGCTATGATACCATGTATAGATTTCAATACCAATTAAGTATTTCTCGGATTCTCCTTATCTAACAATTATTTTTGGCTTGTTAAATACATAATCACTTCTACTAATATTCTTGTGGAATAACACAGATGTTTTATTGGGAAAGAATAAAGATAAAAACCCCACTATCATATATTATGTATATCATGGATCATGAAACAATCTCATAAAAAACTCTAATCCAATATCTCTCAGTACAATACAATCATCTCACACTGTCATACAAAAATTAGCAAATACATGTGCCAATTCTCTGTGTCCAGATAGTCTGCCTCCTCTGCACAATCCCTGCAATGGATGAATGAATCCTCTACTCTAGACTGCACATGATCATGGGCATATCCACTGTGTGTGTGATTGCATGAGTGCAATTCACTCAAATCACAACTGATAGCCAAACTTTCCCTTTCACCTGTTATCTCAACTGGGTCTCCACTGGATCTGACATGCATGTAGTTAACAAGGGTAAATCTTCAGTTGCATGTGAGATCACTGATTGTGAATTAATTAATAATTAATTCATTGAACTCTCACTAGTGCAAGTTTTGTTACAACTAGTACAACTGAGCTTAACTCTTTTATCTGAGTTAAACTACTTTACAACTCACATAACTACACTTATAATTCTGTTACAACTGCAAATCACTCAGTTATAGATGAGATAATAGATTAATATTTATTATCCAATTTATTTAAGGGAAAAATAAATTAGACACACATTTCTTGTTGACTTTTCAACAGTTTTGTCATTGAATATTCCTTTGATTTGAACTTGGCCTTTATTTCCTTTCCTTGTTGACAATGTTTGCATAAAGTGTTGGTTGGTTTCATGATCTGGGGCATTTMTCTGACTGCTTCTCTTCTGCTGAATTTGACAAGGTTCTCAAAATGTATGTGACCCATTATTCTATGCCATAGCCAACTTTCATCTTCCTTTCCTAGACAACACTTTTCATTTCCAATTTCACTTAATACATATATGTTGCTTGAAGTTCTCGCAGCTGTAGAAATCAATTTTCCAGAACCTTCTTTTCTTATCTCACACTTTTGTAAATCGAAAGTAACTTTATGACCTTATTCACAAATTTGACTCACACTTAGAATATTATGTTTCATATCTTCTACTAGTAGAATATTTTCTTCCTTGGTATTCTTATTCCCTATTTTGATTGTGCCTTTTCCAATGATTTTAGCTAAATCATCATTTCCAAAGGAGACTGATCCATCTCTTTCCTTTCGTAATGTAAGAAACTTGTCTCTATCGCCTGTCATGTGTTTTTAACAACCATTATCAACATACCAACCACATTTCTTCTACCTAGCTTGTAAAACAAGTGTGCATTCTTCATTTCTATACTGATCCTGCTTTCTTGTCCATGTCCTTTTCTGAGGTTCCTATTGTTGGAAAAGTCAAGCCACTAAGAGGGGGGGGATGAATCAGTCGTATACCCTATTTTCACCTATATCTTTTTAAAATAGATTACTTCTTTAATGTAGCTTAAAAACTAATAAATATTTTGTCTTAGTGAAAATGAATTAGTAAGCATCATTCACATGAAATGGACAGAGACACAAAATATTTTTGAGGAAACCCATAAAGGGAAAAACCTCTTCTTCTTCTTGTGGATGTAAAGCAAACATGATACTTCAGTTACATCAAATTTTGTCTGAGAAACTACTCAGATGAGGCTACTACCTCTTTATCTTCAGCACCTATTGAAAGACAACTTCTACTGCCTGAATGCAAGATTCAAATTGCAATGAGACGATTAGTCTCCTTAGATCCTCCCTTCCTCCCTTAGTACAGGCTTCAACCTATTTCAAAAAAATCTTCTCAACCTTTGAATATCCTTTTGTTAATTTCTTTCTGTGAAAACATATCTGTAACCGTCAATTCCCTTTTTTCCAAACCTATTATTGTTTTCAACTAATCCACATATTACTCACATGGAACTCTCAAGAGTTTCTTCAATCTATTCTATGTTCTGTGTTTTTATATCATCTATGCATCAACAACATCCACTGTGCAATGTCTTTGCATACACTTTACAACATCACTGTTTTGCACTTTTACTACATCTCTTCCTCATAACTGCATAGTTGACTCACAGTCCACCTTCACTTCTATGTTCTACATCTTTCTGTCATGTTGAGTCCTCTGCCTGATCATCATGGCAACTCTTCATCATCCCTTGTGGTACACTCAATGCGTTCATCTTCAGTGGGATTATCCTGAGTTTCTCTGGCTGAAACCATCAGTGGTTTCTAGTAGTTACAATCAATTTGTCTCTAGAAGTTACTAAGAGAACCTTTGTGTGCTCATCCCTTTGGTGTCTTTTCCTTTCCTAAGAAAAATACACAGTGGGAGTTTAGAATTTTTGGTTAAGCCCCTTCCTTTAACATGACCATCGGTAGTGACCGTATGCCTAACCAATAGTCATTTCGCGATTTCACATTTCGGGTGATCAACTGTGAGTCACCTTGGTTTCCCCGACTCGTGAAACTCTAAAATGGAACCTAGCACCACTGGATCCTTCCCTTTTCTCTCACTGATGTGACCACTAGCTGTGACCAAGGGCCAAGCATGAGGGTGCTTCGTGATTTCACATATCGTGACCTCCTGCTATGAGTTTCTTCCAAACTCACGATACGCGAAACTCTGAAATAGAGCCTAGCGGCACTAGCTCCTCTCTTAACCTTAATCAATCTGACCATGGCCATGACCACAGGCCTAAGTTCAGAAACTATGCTTGTCAGATCCACGGTCTAGATCTCTTCGTGGTTCAATGGTTGAGATCTTCTTTTCGTGTTTTGCGACTTTGCATTTCAAAGACCTTGTTACGAGTTGCCTCAATTCTCCCAACTCGCAAAGTTCAAAATACTCCATATCAGATCAATGATCCAGATATTTCCCTTTGATCGACGGCTGCAATCAAATCGCAGTTTCACGTTTCGCGACTTCAAAGGTTAGAGAACCTCCTTTCTTCAACTCTTGATTTCTCGATACCTGCTCGAGATCAATGGCCCACGATCTTCCATATTTCAACAATCTAGATCTCTTCTTCAAGAACTTGAACTTCGTTCTTTTTTGTGCCATATCAATGGTCCACGATCCTTAGTGATTCGACGGTCTAGATCATTTCGCAAATTCACATTTCACGAGTTCCTCCAACACGCACCTTTGACTTCTCTAGTTTGTGATTCAGCGAAATTCCAATCACTTTCCACGTGTCCTCTAGCTCTAATGGCTAGGATTTAACTGCGATCTAGCTTTGCTTTGGACAAAATCCAATGGATCTCCATATTTTCTTATCCTGTCCTTCCATTTACTTCGATTTGGTGGCTGATGAAAATTCAGTGATCGAGATCTCATATCTCAACCCTTGCTTATCGTGTCCTTCCACTTAATGTGATCCAATGGTCATCGCTCATCTCGTGGTCTGACGGCCCAGATCTTATTATGATTTCACATTTTGTGAAGTTGGAGGACTACACACCTCTGATTTCCCGATTCACAATCATGCGATTCTTATCATCTATTGCCACGTGCGATAATGAGAAGTTTGACATCAATGGAAACAATGCCAATGCCCATTCACTCTGTGCAAAATGGCCAACAAACTCCCCCTTTGACATTGATGGAAAACTTAAACCTGTTCTCCCCCTTTTGGCATCGATGGAAAACTTAAACCTGTTCTCCCCCTTTTGGCATCGATGGAAAAGGATAAATCATACTCCTCCTGTTAGAAATGCCAAGAAATACTGAGAGTAGATCACATGTACAACAAATAAAACAAATCAACTCCCCCTATCAGAAAGACATGAATCTATGAAAAATGTAACCAACAGGGAAAAATTAATGTAGAGGGGTGAAAATTCTAATAATAGAGCTGAATGATGCACCATGGAAACCTGCAATCTTGAGTATAAGGAAAGAGAAAGATAATTATAGAAGGAAAACACCAATTGATCCTTGAGAATTTCAAATTGCATTTTAGGTAAGGGCTTAGTAAAGATATCAACAATCTGATCTTTGGTACCAACATACTCCAGCTTAATGACATTACTTAAAACCTACTCTCGGATAAAATGAAATTTTATAGGAATATGTTTCATTTTGGAATGCATAACTGGGTTTTTAGTGATACTTATGGCACTGGTGTTATCACAGAAAATAGGAATGGGAGAATCATAATGAATGTGTGTTTTTTATAAAATTTGTTTCATCCAGAGAACCTGAGTGCAACAATTTGTAGCTGCAATGTATTATTGTTTCTTGCTATACCAACTCACTAGACATCCTCCAAGATAGAATGTTGTTCCACTAGTTCTCTTCCTGTCATCAACACAACCTTCCCAATCAACATTAGTGAAATAATACAAATCAATTTGATTACCCTTAGGATACCATAAACCATATTTTGTTGTGCCCTTGAGATATTTGAGGATCCTTTTGACTACAAGTTAATGAGAAGCTTTAGGAGAGGCCTAAAACCTAGCAACTTGACAAGCTGCATGCATAACATCAGGCCTTATGGTTGTAACATATAGAAGACTGCCAATCATAGATCTGTACATTGTCTTCTCAACATTTTCAAAATTATCATTTTGACTTAACTTACATCTAGTAACCATGGGAGTGCCAACTGGTTTACAATCCTGCATTTGAATTTTCTTGAGCATTTCATGGATATATTTAGTTTGAGAAATGAAAATACCTTCATCAAATTGAGTGATTTGAATACCTAACAAAAATTTCATTTCACCAAACATGGACATCTCAAACTCATTCTGCATACTTTCAGCAAATTGTTGGCTAATTTGATCATTACCAGTCCCAAAAATAATATCATCTACATAAATATCAACAATGACCAAGCTATCATGTTCTTCTTTAATATAAAGATTATTGTTAGTGTTTCCTTTTCTGTATCCTTATTGCCTTAAGTATTTATCAAGCATGGAATACCAAGCTCTTGGAGCTTGCTTTAGCCCATACAAAGCCTTTTTCAAACTATAAACATGATTTATGTTTCTTGCACCTAAAACCCATCTGGTTGTTCCATGTATACTTCTTCCTCTAATTCATCATTTAAAACTACAAATTTTACATCCATTTGATAAACTTTAATGTGCTTGGAACTAGCATAAGCCAAAATCAACCTAATGGATTCCATTCTTGCAACATGAGAATAATTTTCTCCATAATCTATGCCTTCTACCTGTGCATACCCTTTACAAACCAGTCTAGTTTTATTTCTAGTCACCTTACCTGCTTCATCCAACTTATTTCTGAAGACCCATTTAGCCCCAATAACATTCTTATTTAAAGGTATACGAACCAAATCCCATGTCTCATTCTTTTCTACGTGACTAATCTCTTCTTTTATTTCTTTCATCTAGTATTACTCATTGATTGCTTGTTCAACATTCTTGGGTTCAAACAGAGAGAGTAATGATACATGTTCGTGATTTGAACTATATTCTTGCCTTTTGCTTCTAGTTTCAACACCTGCATGTATATCACCAATGATTTTCTCTTCAGGATGATTTCTTTGTACCCTTTTGTTTGGAGCCTTAGATGGAGTTGAACCTTGTACCAAAGTAGGAATCATATTTTCATTGTTAGTTGATTTGGTTTCCTCTATATCACTTGATTTTACTTCCATTTTTAGTTTGTCATATATTTCATATGTCTGATGATCTTTTTGTTCAATTTTTTATTTTAAAAATGAAGATTCATCAAATTTAACATCTATGGCTTCAACAACTTTCTTCAATCTGAAATTGTAGCACTTATAAGCTTTTCTTGAGCATGAATATCCAACTAAAATACCTTCATCAGTTCTAGAATCCAACTTTACCATATTTTTATCAAATTTCTTTATATAACACTTACTACCAAAGATTCTAAAGTGTTTTACACTTGTTGGCCTACCTTTCCATAATTGATAAGGTGTTTTGTCATAGTTATTTCTCAACAAGCTTATATTCATAATATGAACAACAATATGGACAGCTTGAGGCCAAAGTATGTTACTCAGTTTAGATTCATTTAGCATTGTTCTTGCCATCTCCATAACAGTCCTATTTTTCCTTTCAACAACACCATCTTGTTGAGGTGTTTCAGTAACAAAAAAAATTCTTTTGATACCATTATCATCACAATACTTATTGAATTCTTTAGGAACAAACTCTTCCCCATTTTCTGATCTCGAGCATTTAATTTTCATGTCAATTTCATTTTCAGTCAATTCTTCAAAAATTTGAAAACAATTGAATGTTTCAGACTTCTTTTTCAACAAAAACGTCCAAGTCATTCGAGTGAAGTCATCCATAAATAACAGAAAATATCTTTCACCATTTAATCATGTTGTCCTCATAGGTCCACAAACATCAGCATGTACTATTTCCAAAATGTTTTTTTGTAGAGTGTTCTTTGGTCTTAAACCTAACTCTAGTTTGTTTACCATGTTGACACTATTTTCAAATAGAACTGGTAAGATTCTTCATGAAAAGTAAATCTCTTATAGCTCCCTTTTTGTTTAAATAAATCAGATTTTCAAAGTTAATATGCCCAAGCCTTTTGGGCCACAACCAACTTTCATCTTCATTCCCAAGATAACAATTTTCCTTTTCCTCATCTAGTATGTAAATGTTGTTCGGTGTTCTTGTAGCTGTTCCAACTAACCTATTTGTTTTGACATCTCTGATTTGAAAATTTTTAGAATCAAAAATTATATAATGCTCTTTATCACAAGTTTGAATTACACTCAATAAATTGTGTTCCATATCCTCAACCAACAAGACATTTTCAGCCATAATATTTTTGTTATTCAGATACACAGTACTTCTTCCAATTATCCTAGCTGATTGTTCATTACCAAAAGTGACTGTGCCTTATTTTCCTTCATCTAATGTAACAAAATTTTGTTTTCTTCCTGTCATATGTTTTGAACATCCACTATCCACACACCATTTTACTTTATGATCAACCTATAAATCTAGAGTGCATTTTTCAGATTCTAAATGGTCACTTTTCTTTTTCCACCATCTAGCTTTTAGATTAGCGTAATTAGGTTCAACAGATTTCTGAAAGTTCATTGGATAGTTTCTTGACACATGTCCAAAATTATTACACTTATGACATTCACCCTCAAACCTTAAAACATCAAATCTATTATAGGAATTGTTCACATTATTTTGAATGGTTCTATCATGCCTTCTTCCATAATCAAACCTAGATTTGTCATGATTGTTATGTGCAATTATGTTTCTTGAAAAGGCATTGCAAAAAGCAGCTTTATGTCCATACTTGTAACAAAAGAAACAATAGCCATCAAACCTGTTCTGGTTCCTATCATAGTTTCAGTGCTTTCTATCAACTTATTAGATTTATGTATCTCATTTTCAATATTCTTAATTTCTTCTTTGAAATGTTTACATTCTCTTCTTACATTTCTAAGTTCAGTCAAAGAACTTACAAGCTTAGCTTCCAAATCAACTTCACCTTCTTCTTTTTCATTAACTTTATCATTCTAATTTTCTATAGCCATAGACAGTCTTATATCTGAGCTAACATCACTTTCATCTAATTTTGAAGAGTCACTAACATCGTTAATAAATAAACTTTCCTTTTTATATGAGTTTCTTTGAAAAGACTTCTTATACTTGTTCTTGTATTCTTTACTCTTTCTATTGCTTTCTTCTTCACCATCAAAATGCTTATTGAAAGGACACTTAGAAGAAAAATGCCTTATTCTACCACAACCAAAACATTTAAGGGGAAGCTTACCTTTGTATTTTCCGGTACCCTTTTTCATATTTTTGACAAAATTAGCTTCTTCCATATCCTCTTTTGAATTCCCATAATTGTTGGTTTCTGCTTCAACCTTTTTCTTGTCCTTCTTTGCTGCCTTGAAAGTTGCGTCTTTCCTGGCAGAATTCTCACCAGAGGTCCTCATATCATATGCTATTAGTATCCCATGTAGTTCATCCATTTCTAAAGTAGCAAGATCAGTTCTTTCTTCTAAAGAAGATATTTTTGGATCAAATCTTACATGTAGAGATCTAAGTACCTTTTGCACAATATTAGCATTTTTAACTTCTTCTCCTAGACCTCTCATGATATTAACTACTTCATCAATATGGAGGAAGTAAGTTGCTATATATTCAGATTCTTCCATTTTTAAACTTTCAAATTGACTCCTATATGACTGTAACTTAGCATTATTCACCTTAGTATCTCCTTCATAAACATTTTTCAGCTTGTCCCATAATTCTTTTGCTAACACATAGTGCATAACCTTAATAAATTCCGACCCTGCTAAACCTCCAAGTATTGCATACATAGATTTGGAATTGCTTTCATAGATTTTCTTACCTGCAACATCTGTTGGAATGGTTGTCGGAACACTATATTCATTCATCACAACTTGCCAAACATCTATTCCTTTGCAAAAACAATTTCATCATGATACTCCAAAAGGCGTAGTTATGTCCATCAAATAGAGGTAATCCATGTTTTGTAAATTTAGATTTATTATCCATCATAAAAGACCAAACTTCCAATGATTAAACTGAGTTTTGAAGTAACCGGCTCTGATACCAATTGTTTGACAAGTTAAGCAACTGAGAGGGGCAAGGATGAATCAGTTGTATACCCTATTTTCACTTATATCTTTTTAACACAGATTACTTCTTTAATGTAGCTTAAAAAATAATAAATATTTTGTCTTAGTGAAAAGGAATTAGTAAGGATCAATCACATGAAATGGACAGAGACACAAAATATTTCTGAGGAAACCCATAAAGGGAAAAACCTCTTCTTATTCTTGTGGATGTAAAGAAAGCACACTACTTCAGTTACATCAAATTTTGTCTGAGCAACTACTCAGATCAGGATGCTACCTCTTTATCTTCAACACCTATTGAAAAACAACTTCTACTGCCTGAATTCAAGATTCAAATTGCAATGAGATGGTTAGTCTCCCTAGCTCCTCCTTTCCTCCCTTAGTACAGGCTTCAACCTATTTCAAAAAACTCTTTTCAACCTTTCAATATCCTTTTGTTAATTTCTTTCTGTGAAAACATTTTGTAACCATCAATTCCCTCTTTTCCAAACCTGCTATTGTTTTCAACTAATTCGCATCTTAGTCACATGCAACCCTCAACAACTGCTTCAATATATTCTTTGTTCTTGTGTTTTTATATCCTTTGTGCATCAACTGCATCCATTGTGCAATGTGTCTGCATGCACTTTACAACGTCACTGTCCTGCACTTTTACTACATCTCTTCCTCATAAATGCATAGCTGACTCACAATCCACCTTCACTTCTCTGTTATGCATCTTTCTGTCATGTCGAGTCCTCTGCCTGATCATCATGGCATCTCTTCGTCATCCCTGGTGGTATGCTCAATGCATTCATCTTCAGTGGGCTTATCCTGAGTTTCTCTGTCTGAAACCATTAGTGGTTTCTGGCAATTACAATTAGTTCATCTCTAGCAGTTACTAAGAGAACCTTCGTGCACTCATCCTTTTGGTGCTTTTTCCTTTCTTGAGAAAACTACACAATGGGCATTTATCTTTTCTGGATAAGCCCTTTCCTTTCACATGACCATCGGTAGTGACCGTATGCCTAACCAATAGTCATTTCACGATTTCACATTTTGGGTGATCAACTATGAGTCACCTTGGTTTCCTCGACTCGTGAAACTCCAAAATGGAGCCTAGAACAGTTGGCTCCTTCCCTTTTCTCCTACTAATGTGACCACTAGCTATGACCAGGGGCCAAGCATGAGGGTGCTTCACGATTTTTCATATCGCAAACTCTTGCTGTGATTTGCTTCCAAACTCACGATAAGTGAAACTTTGAAATGGAGCCTAGTGGCGCTAACTCCTCCCTTAACCTTAATCAATGTGACCATGGTCATGAACACAAGACTAACTTCAGAAACTACGCTTATTAGATCCATGGTCCAGATCTCTCCGTGGTTCAATGGTTGAGATATCCTTTTCGCGTTTCGCGACTTCGCATTTCAGAGATCTTGTTATGAGTTGCCTTGATTCTCCCAACTCGCGAAGTCTGAAATACTCCATATTAGATCAACGGTCCAGATATTTCCCTCTGATCGACAGCTCCAATCAAATCATTTTTTCATGTTTTGCAACTTCAAAGGTTAGAGAAACTCCTTTCTTTGACTCCCAATTTCCCGATACCTTCTCGAGATCAATGGCCCATGATCTTCCATATTTCAATGGTCTATATCTCTTCTTCAAGAACTCGAACTTCGCTCTTTGTTGTGCCAGTTCAACAGTCCATGATCATCAGTGATCCGATGGTCCAGATCATTTTGCGAATTCACATTTCGCGAGTTCCTCCAACACACACCTTTGACTTCTCTAGTTTGTGAGTCAACAAAATTCCAATCACTCGCCACATGTCCTCAGGCTCTAAATGTTAGGATTTAACTGCGATCTAGCTTTTTTTTGGATAAAATCCAACAACTCTCCATCTTTGCGTATCATGTCCTTCCTTTTACTTTTATTTGATGACTGACAAAAATTTGGTGATCGAGATCTCAGATCTCAGTGCCTGCTTATCTTGTCCTTCCACTTAATTTGGTCCAATGGTCATCGCTCCTCTCATGGTCTGACAACCCATATATTATTGTGATTTCATGTTTCGCAAAGTTGGAGAACTACACACCTCTGATCTCTGAATTCGTGATCCTGCGATTCTGCGCAGCTGCCACATGCAATAATGAGAAGTTTGACATCAATGGAAACAATGCCAATGCCCATTCACTCTGTGCAAATTGGCCAACACCTATCCGTGATTGTTGTTATTCTATTGCGGTTCTCTAGGAGGGATTGTCATTCTACAATCTTTGGCTATGTGTCCAAAATTTTTACATTTGTAACATTCCACTTCAGTGCTCAAAGATTCAAACCTATTGTAACTTCTTCTCTGTGTTTCACTAGGCCTTCTTAGATAACCCCTTTGTGTATGATTTTCAAAGTTGTTTGTGTTCCTATTGTTAGCTCTGCAATTCATATATTTATGTCCAAAATTATTACATGCATAACATAAACGAAAAAATATACTTTGATACCTGGGAGTTGAATATCTTCTGAAAGGAGTTACTCTTATAAATTATTCTTCTTCCTAAGGCCTATCTATTGGTTGTTGATTCTGAAATCTGAATCTTCTCGGTGGATGATTGTCCCTGTAATCTTCCTTGTAGATCTTCCTATCCCCCTTTATTGTTTGTGCATAGCTTTTTGGATATGTTTCTTAATTTGTTGCTTAGGATCTTGATCATTTTTCAATCTGATTTTGTCCAATTTCGGACTTGTCATGATGAAATTTTTTACTGCTGATAATGTCATCCAAAACTTTTGAGTTGTTCTTCATATTTTTCTTTTGAATATCCTTTCTTAATGTGACAATCTCAGCTTCCAAATTTCCAATGATCTTATCTTTTTCTTCTAGCTGTTCTTTGAGTGATTCTTGAATTCTTTTATCTTCTTCTATTTGAACCTTCAAATTTGTGATCATTTGTTCTAGTTCTTTAGTGTATTCTTTCTTGTCTAGTTCTACTTGTATTTTCTTGTTTTTCTTCTTTTCTCTTCCGATAACTTCTATGGAACACATTAATTCCTCTCGATAGTCAACTTCTATCTCTTCAATTTCTTCCTCGAATTCTTCATATTCTTCTTTGGATTCTTCATATTATTCTTCAAAGTCCTCTTTATGAGAATCTTCTACTGCCATGCATAGAACTATCTCTGTCTCACTGTCACTGACTTCATCTCTTTCTGTCACACTTTCATTAACTTCATCTTCATCTGATGATGAGATGTCTTCTTTGGTGCATACGATTTTCTTGAAAACTTTCTTTATGGTTCTTTTCCCTTTATATGTTTGTTTTCCTTTTGAGTAGCCTTCATCATTTCTCTTTTTCTTATAAGTACATTTTTTATCAAAATGACCAATACCATCACAGTTAAAAAAAATGAAAGGAAGCTTACCTCTATACCTACATCTGGTTCCCTTGTTTAGTGTTTTGACAAAGTTGGCCACTTCTTCATCATCTTCCGAGATGTCACTGCTGTGCTGCTATGTTCTTCTTTTTTCCTTCCCTTTTGCTTTGAATTTTTGGATTCTTTGAAGGATACTTCTTTTATATCTGGATTTTCCTGTTCAATTCTCATTTCATATGATGTGACGATTCCATGTAATTCATCCATGCTTATTGAGTTTAGATCTGATCTTTCTTCTAGTGCTAATATCTTAGGGTCAAATCTCATAGGAAGAGATCTTAGTACTTTTTGAACAATTACAGATTCTTTGATTTCTTTTCCCAATCCTATGATTGCATTTACTGTTTCATCAACTTGTAAAAAGTAAGCTGCAATATTCTCATCTTCCTTCATCTTAAGTTGTTCAAACTGACCTTTGTAAGTGTGAAGCTTTGCTTCTTTGACTTTTGAATCTCCTTCATAAATATTTTGAAGTTTGTCCCAAATATCTTTAGCGGATTTACAATGTGCAACTTTGGTGAATACCATTTCACTAAGACCATTCATAAGTGCGTTTTTGGCTTTGGAATTATTCTGACCGAGTTTCACTGCGTTGTCATGTAGAACTACTGGTACTATGTATCCATCTACAATTGATTGCCAAATTTCAAATCCCTGTGCCTGTATATATGTTTTCATCCTTATGATCCAAAATGCATACTTTTGTCCATTGAACTGTGGTATTCCATTTTTATACAAGTTGTTTCTCTCCATGATCTACCTTTCAGTGGTTAAACTGATTTCTAAAGGAACCCGCTCTAATTCCAATTGTTGGGTTACTGAGAGGGGGGTGAATCAATAATAGAGCAATTTAATAATTTTTAACCATATAATCCAAGTGTTATATCAATGTATCATTATCATCCAATAACTACAGAGTAAATATGCAATGAAAAAATGAACAATCATACACATACAGAGTACACCAATGTTTTATGTGGAAACCCAAAGTGAGAGAAAACCACAAAATTCTTTTTCTTATATTTCTTGAAGAATTAAATTCATTGGAAGCACCAACTTCCATTGTTTTCTAGCTGCAACTAGAAGGAAACTCCAACCCCCTTGTTTCTCAGGATACAAACTAAAAGAATATCCAACTCCCATATTCTCTGGCTACAACCAGAAGGAGGCTACAACCCTCTATGTTATCCGGCTACAACCGGAAGGTGGCTACAACCACCTATCCTTTCCTTGTCCAACCACCCTGAAGTAGAAGTAGAATGATGGAACCACTCTCACACTATCACTGTGAGATATACCGTTGTAAACCTGTACCAATAAACTTGAACCATGCATCAACCATGCATCAACCTGTACCATAAACAAGTGCATCAACCATGCACCAACCTGTACCAAACAACCTGTAGTCAACCTGTACCATAAACAAGTGCATCAACCATGCACCAACCTGTACCAAACAACCTGCAATCAACATGTAGCATAAACAAGTGCATCCAAACATCTTCCAAGTATGTACCAATCATGTGTCAACTACTCATCAACTATGACTCATCAATATGTACCAACATCATCAACTATACACCTCATGTATGTGCCAACTCATCAACTACCTGTCTCAACCATGTACCCAACATGTACCTCAACCAAAATCCCTCATCAATATCGTCATCCAAATATGATTTGTAACTCCGTAATAGACCTGGTGTATATGATCACATACTTGCAAACCTTCCTTAACTTTAACAATAAGGGACTAGCATTTTCATCAAACTTTTCTTTAGTCTCACATGACTAGTTTTGGATTAGTCAACAACACTAACTTGAAATAATCACAACTATGTACTTGTAATGAATAAAGATATGAAAATGATAAAAAATGTTCTTTGTGTGTTTTATGCAATTCCTCCAGATGTCACTACTTGGAACCTCTCAAAAAATGAGTTATAGAAAAAATGGCATACCTTGCTGAATTCTGGCTTATTCTAGAGAGTGATCTTGTAGAGCATGCCCCACACAGAATATTTTTTGAATCGATATGATAATTTTACACAATATACTACTGACTGTACTCTAACCAACATATTTGGTCTTACTAAATTTGGATCTATTATGAAGAAGTTATGAAGTTTTTACCCGAAACACATGTTTTAGACTAGTTTTAGGACTAACCACAAACCCTATTTTCCATGGAGTGGAACTCCAAAAATACAATGACCCACAAGATGAATTTTGTACCACACATACTTGGATATGTTTCCTTAGTGGAATATCAATTTCAGGTTTTGAATCATTCTAGAAAAAAAATTTATTCTTGAAAATGGTGAAGGATGACACGTAAATATAGGACCTTAAGAAGCATCATCAAAATAATTTATCCTCCCTTGAATTCCAGGCCTTCTTTTCTTCCCTTCCTCTGAAATTTGGCTTAGATATCCTTTGAAGTTTACCTCGGTCACCTATGAATGTCAATATTCTCAAGTGTGATGTAAAATGAGAGCCTTGCCTCTTATTTATACTCTCCATCTTCTAGGTCACTTAACCCACATTTTTTAGGTCCCTTAGCCATTTTGGGTCCTCAGCCCATTTCTAGATTCGCATAACCTATTTCTAGGTCACTTAACCCACTTGCCGGAGTCCTTTAACCTATTTTCCTGTTTTGGGGTTAACCACTTTCCATAATTAGAAAGAGTTCTCCATTACTTTTATCGACTAAATGACCATAACTGATTTTGTCACCTCTTTATCATTTAAATAATCTTCTTTGATTTTGTCCTTCTTTATTATTTAAAATGATCACTTCTTGACTTTGTCACTTTAATTTATCATTTAAATAATAATTCTTCTTTCAATATGTTTGACTTGTTTGACCTTTTGGAGCTCCAAGTCAACATATGAGGGTCCTACAACTCCGTAAGGCCATAAATCTAAAACAATGAAGAGTTATGTGGCGTTCTATACCACTAGAAGTAACTTGACATTAGCCTTTATCCATATAGAATAGTATTACCTTCAAATATATTAAAACTCATACCATTATACATGGAAACAACCTTGGGTCCATTACCCAAACCTTTGTGCTACTAGAATTTCTCCAAGGGTTGAGATCAATGTCTGAGGGTTGACATCAACTATCCATATAGAATAGTATTACCTTCAAATATATTAAAACTCATACCATTATACATGAAACAACCTTGGGTCCATTACCCAAACCTTTGTGCTACTAGAATTCGCTACTGGAATTTCTTCAAGGGTTGACATCAATGGCAGCCAACCTTAATCAACAAAAGTTACCTTCAAATACATATGCATGTTCCTTTTATAATCTTTGGTCCTTGATAAAATTTTCTCATCATAGTTGACTATGTCACTGGGGTCCACTTCCTCTCCCATTACTAGCTATGACATGATATCAAATCAATGAAGGGTCAACTTCGTTTCCCATTACTAGCTACGATGTGATATGAAATCAATTACCTCTTATATTTATGATCGATTCTCTTCTTCACTCTGGTCCTGTTCCTACAAACAAATTTCATCAAACAAAGTAAAAAATATATATGTTGAAATCAAAACATTTTTGGGTGATGCAAGATTTCCAATCTACTGATGATGCTCCTACATCAGATACCCTCACTCACTCAAGTACTTCTGGTTTCATTCCTCTTTCTCCTTCTATACCAAATAATTTGCAATTGTATTTATTTTGACCTCTTTTCATGGTGGGGAATGACGACTTTTCTTCCTTAGCTATTGAAAGTGACAATATCTTGGCCCACTTTATTTCTTAGAACTTGCGCGCCTTACGTATTCTAATGTTTGAATAAAATTCCTTTGGTTTGTTTGAAACTTGAACCAAATTGTGATTCCCCCATTTATCTTCTCCTTTTGGTATCTTCCTCATTTTTCTTGTTGTAGTTAAGGTCCAACGTATCATGCTTTTCACTCATCCATGACCTCACTATCATTTTCAAAACTCCCTTCCAAATTGGCATCTTCTTGTTAATTTATAAATTCCTTTCGATCTCCAGCTGGTCCATGTCCCCTATGGAACTCACTTCTGAAATATACCTTTGGTTGTCTTCTTATATGATTCCATATGCCTATACCAAACCCAATTATCTTACTTTTATCAATAATTTGTACTATGTATTATGTAGTAGTCGAATAGCTTGTAGCATGTTTGTTGTTGATATGTATTTCCAATCAATGCCATTTTGATATATTCACCCTTACATGGTATACATGAGCAAACTTTGCATATTTGTCTCTAATGGTTTGGAATCTTTAAAATATATTTTTTCATTACAATTTAAATATTTTATGTATTTTTTAGTAAACCAAGTCATTAAAATACGATTGATATGATTCATGGATAATTTCGAGTTTGAATCTAATTTTTAAAACACTAGTCTAAGTTTTAAAACACTATCTGTGACTTTTCCTAGTTTTGGAGCCTATCTCCCTACTACATGGCATACTTTATCATGCAATTTACTTAGCACATCCATTTATCACTTTATGTAGTTATGGATCCTATCTACCTATTACATAACATACTTAGGCATGCCATTCACTTAATTTCCCTTCTTTACATAGCTTGTAAAATTGATTTAATTTCATTCTTAGTATACCATGTGTCTTGTTTAATTTGTTCTTTTATGCGCATGACCAAAAAGAAAGATCATTGGTTAATGATGTGGGTGCTTTGAAAAGGTTATGACCATTCAAAATCACATTTAATGTTTAATCTTGCATCCTACTTGCATTAGAAAGGAATTGAGTAAACATTGTATTATTCATATCTCCCTCCACAAACATCCACCATGTGGACATAAAAAACTACAGAAATCTTTGTGTTGTGTTTTCTAAGGTCTCCTAGCATTCTATATAGTTTTCCATTTTGCTTACATAAAATTGTTATCCTCTAAAGGTATCTTTTGCACTCTAATTTCCAATCTCCCATTTATCCTATGAGGTTAATGAGGATAAATTCACTGATAACAACCAACCTAAAAAGAGGTAGACCCTCAATTAGATATGTTTACTCTGCTTGATCAAATTCACATCACTATTGAATAAGTGAGAATTCTATTATCAGTCGAGTTTGCTATAATATTTCATCCTCAATATTTTTCCTAAGAAACCTTATCGAAATTTAGTTACAACCAGCCCTTTAGGATGCCTCAATGGGTGAAAATCTTAGTAGTTTAGTTGTTGAACTCCTATTAACACACATGAATGATAATGCTTTATTAGGTTTTGGAAAAGACCTACAATTTGGTAATGGTAACAATGACATAACTATCTATGGATACACATATCTATATATGATAAATTCCTTGGAATATTATTCTTAGTTTATGATTTTAGACATAACTATGTATGGCTACAAATATCTCTATATGATCAATTCCTTGGAGGAGTCTTCTCAGTGTATGTTTTTCAAGTTTATRTTTTTCYAGTTTTTTATCTTTTGGATGGATAGAACAATGAAAATATTTATTAAACTCTAAGAATATGTATATGTTAATTAGAACTATAACAATAGATATGTAATTAAARTGAGAAGGTTGTATTAATGTTCCATTTATTAAATTTAGTGAGGATATTGATGTACAATGAAAAGTTACATTCTATTCATGCATCATGATTGAGGCACTCTAAGGATATATGTMTATTGTTTTTTAAAGTATTATCAYATAGGCAGATCATATTTCACTCTTTTAATGAAGGTATTGAATTAATGAGTCCATTGTTCTTTATTTGTATRGGAACATCATGTGAAATTTTATATATGTCTGGCTCAATCTCCGGTTACTTGAGTCAAGATCACGTGAAAATAGGGAATATCATCGTTAAAAATCAGGTTAGTATTATGTTCTAAATCTTTTAATAATTTTGAATCCATTCACAACACTTTGTCAGACATATCTAATGTTATAATTTTAGAGATGCTTACAAGCTTGTTATGTTGTAGGTTTTCATTGAATCTACCCAAGTATCAATTACAATGTCAGACAYATCTAATGTTATAATTTTAGAGATGCTTACAGTCTTSTTATGTTGTAGGTTTTCACTGAATCTACCCAAGTATCAATTGAAATGTCAGATAAGATTACTGGTGTTTTGGGCCTAGGATTTCAAGAACATGCCATTCAAAATGTTGTGCCAGTCTGGTGAGTTCTCAGATTTATGTCTTTTACATGAACATATGCTATTTTATATTTTAGTAGATTTTATGAAACCATTCATATTATTGTCCATCATCCTTTTTCATTTATGACTGAATAAATTTGTGTTTCAATGCATCTTCACTCATATTCAAAATAATAGTCTTCACTCAATATTGTTGGCACAAAAATTTGTTCAGTCACAAACTAGAAAAGATTATGGTAGCTCAATACAAATTGGCACAAAATTTTGTTCAATCATATACCACAACAAATCATTATGAAAGTCTCCATTTTAACCATAACATTTCTAAATACAACACATGATAATAAGTTTGTTACTACAAAATTATTTGATGAAGAGGTCTGATGGTAATATTGATACACTTGAAATAATCATTGAAAAGATTATGGTCAGTCAATACAAATTGACACAAAATTTTGTTCAATCATATACCACAGAAAAACACTATGAAAGCCTCCATTTTAAYCATAACATTTMTAAATATGGCATGATATGATGATAATGAGTAAGTTATGATATGATGATAATGAGTAAGTTAGTAACTACGAMATTATTTGATGAAAAGGTGCTATGGTAATATTGATACACCCGAAATAATCATCGTTCATATATCTACTTGTACATTATCCATTTTAAACCTAATATTTATAAATATGCCACAATACGATGATAATGAGGAAGTTCGTTATTACTTAGAGGCATTATTTGATGAAGAGGTGTGATGGTAATATTGATACACCAAAATAATAATCATTCATATATCATCTCATACATTTTTTATTATCTTAAACACCTTTACTGTATGAGTATCATTTACTTTAAAGACATTCACTTTTGATTGGTTGAACACATTCATTTTTATCAAATTATTAGTCCCTGTCATAAGCATAGAGGAACTATAGTGATAAGTCATTGACTACATATTAGTTTGTCCTTTGACTATAAAATTTTGCATAATACCTATTGTTGGAGCTAGGGAATTAAAAGCATATATTTTTTTATAATAAAAAGTACCATATATGTACTGATATGATTGGATAAGAGATTGGAGGTGTTATTGCCAACTTTGATAGTCCCAATGTTTTATATGGGAACATATCCAAACTTTTTCTCGTATACAGTCTTTTTGAATCATATATTTTTCCTGTATATTGATTGAAGGTGGATTAATGCTAGCATTAGTTTGAATGTTTGTATTAGCATTTTCTGCTAGTTGAATATATTCCTAAGTTTTGATATGTACTAATCATATTGAAATGTTTTGATATCCAAGCTTTATAGTGATTGCGAGTTCCAAATTTTATAACGTCCTTGGCGGATGCATTTTTGTTGAAATGTATTGACACTTTTTTCGAGATGCCTCAATAGGCCTGACAGCTAAAATGTTTACATGAGGCAACATCCTCCAACAGGCCTGATAACTTAAATGTTTGCATACCGCGAGGTCCTTAGACAACCTGACAGCCTTAAATGTTTATGTAAATGCGCTTCTCGGAGTACATTTATCCTCGAAATTTTCCATACAGTAACAGTGAATTTGCACAGTCTTGTTTGTCCACCACCAATTCAATAGCCATTGTATTTTTCATCCTTCCTTTACCTTTGCAATGCAATTTCGTTATCGTTGAAGCTATATACATTGTTTACTGGTTTGGTGAGTGCTTCTTCTTTGTTGGTTTCTCAGTTGCTTCTTGTTATCACGCAGTTTGTATTTTAGGTTTTAGAATATAGGATAGTGGACAAACTGGCGTAACAGGAACCTTCCCCACCCAATGTCACCTCAATGGGGAGGTTCTTTCTATTTAGGGAGGTTAGCCCAGGGGAGACGTCCCCGGTAACCTGGGGTTTGAAGAGGCAATGGATACAAGGTCAATTGTTAAGATTTCCCTCCTCGTAGGTTACCACCAGTATTAGATAGCCCGACTAATCAGCTAATAAAGAAGTGAAGTCCCTTTTGAAAACACCTACCTGGAACAAGATAACACAAAATGTATATTTCCAGGATATAACTCAAAGGGTTAGTACTTCTTAACTATCTAATTTCATTTAACAAGCAATGCAATAGATAAGATGAAGTCAACGTT
>SNQJ01S0017116.1:283426-294168 GCA_010110895.2 Picea sitchensis | reverse complement strand
GTTCTAGTTCTTGAGTGTCTTTTTTCTTATCTAGTTCTGCTTGTAGTTTCTTGCTTTTCTTCTTTTCTCTTCTGATAACTTCTATGGCACTCATTAATTCTTCTCGGAAGTCAACTTCTGCCTCTTCAATTTCTTCTTCATATTCTTCTTCGAAGTCTTCTTCGAAGTATTCTTTATTAGAGTCTTCTACTGCCATGAATAGAACTCTCCATGTTTCACTGTCACTGGCTTCATCTTCATCTAATGATGAGATGTCTTCTTTGGTGCAAAAGTTTTTCTTAAAAACTTTATTTGTAATTCTTTTACCTTTATATGTTTGTTTTCCTTTTGAGTAAGCTTCATCATTTATCTTTTTATTATGAGGACATTTGTTAGCAAAATGACCAATACCATCATAATTAAAACAAATTAAAGGAAGCTTACCTCTGTACCTACCATTGGTTCCCTTGTTCAGTCTTTTGACGAAGTTGGCCACTTCTTCATCATCTTCTGAGACGTCGTTGTTGCTGCTATATTCTTCTTGTTCATTTTTCTTTTGGTTTGATCTTTTGGATTCTTTGAAGGCTACTTCTTTTACATCTGGATTTTCCTGTTCAATTCTCATCTCATATGTTGTAAAGATTCCATGCAGTTCGTCCATGCTTATTGAGTTTAGATCTGATATTTCTTCTAGTGCTGATATCTTAGGGTTGAATCTCATAGGAAGAGATCTTAGTGCCTTTTGGACAATTACAAATTCTTCGATTTTTTCTCCCAATCCTATGATTGCATTCACTATTTCATCGACTCGTAAGAAGTAGCCTGCGATATCTTTATATTCCTTCATTTTTAGTTGTTCGAACTGACCTCTATAAGTTTGAATCTTTGTTGCTTTGACTTTTGAATCTCCTTCATAAATATTTCGAAGCTTGTCGCAAATCCCTATAGCATATTTACAATGCGCAACTTTTGTGAATATCGTATCACTGAGACCATTCAAAAGTGCATTTATGGATTTGGAATTATTCTCACCAAGTTTCACTGCTTTGTCATTTGTTGGTGGAATTGTCGGGCTATGTATCCATCTACAATTGATTGCCAAACTTGAAATCCCTGTGCCTGTATATATGTTTTCATCCTTATGCTCCAAAAAGCATACTTCTATCCATCAAACTATGGTATTCCATTTTTATATGAGTTGGTACTCTCCATGATCTACCTTTCAATGGTTAAACTGATTTTTGAAGGAACCTGCTCTGATACCAATTGTTGGATTACTGAGAAGGGGGTGAATCAGTAATAACGTAATTATAATCATTTTTCTTCAAATATTATATCAATGTAGAATTATTATCCAATAATGAGCAGTAAGAAATAAAGAATCACACACATACATAGTACACCAGTGTTTTACGTGGAAACCCAAATCAGGAGAAAACCACACAATGCTTTTTCTTATATGTCTTGAAGAATTACATTCATTGGAAGCACCAACATACTTTGTTTTCCAGCTACAACTGGAAGGAGGCTCCAACCCTCTAGTTTCTCAGGCTACAACCTGAGGGAAGCTCCAACTCCCCAATTCTCTGGCTACAACCAGAAGGAGGCTACAACCCCCCATGTTCTCTAGCTACAACCGAAAGGTGGGTACAACCACCTGTCCTTACCCCATCATGTCACCCTGAAGTAGAAGTAGAATGATGGAACCACTGTCACATTATCACTGTGAGATATACCACTATAAACCTGTACCAATAAATCTGAACCATGCATCAACCAAGCATCAACCTGTACCTCAACCTATAATCATCCTATACCATAAACAAGTGCATCAACCATGCACCAACCTGTAATCAACCTGTATCATAAACAAGTGCATTCAACCATGTACCAAGTATGTACCAATCATGTGTCAACTACTCATCAACTATGACTCATCAATATGTACCAACATCATCAACTATACACGTCATGTATGTGCGCCAACTCATCAACTACTTGTCTCAACCATGTACTCAACATGTACCACGACCAAAATCCCTTATCAATTTCATCATCCAAATTTGATTTGTAGCTCTGTAATATACCTGGTGTATATGATCAAAAACTTGCAAACCTTCCTTAACTTTAAAAACAAGAGACTGATAATTTCATCAAACTTTTCTTTAGTCTCACATGCCTAGTTTTGGATTAGTCAACAACCCTAACTTGAAGTAATCATAACTTTGAAAATGTAATGTAAAAAGATCTGAAACTGATACACAATGTTTTGTAGTGTGTTTTATGCAATTCCTTAAAGTTTCACTACTTGGAACCTCTCAGAAAATGATTTATAGCAAAAATGACATACCTTGCTAAATTCATGCTTATTCTAGAGAGCGACCGTGTAGAGAATGCCCCGTACAAACTGTTTGATGAAATGATCTGTAACTATTAAAAAATTTACTACATACTATACCCTAACCAACACATTTTGTCTCACTAAATTTGGATCTATTTTGAATAAGTTATGACGTATTTACCCAAAACACCTGATTTTGACTAGTTTCAGGACTGACCACAAACCCTATTTTCCACGGAGTGTAACTCCAAAAATACAATGACCCACAATATGAATTGTTTTTTCAAAGATACATGAATATGTTGTCTCACTGGCATAGCACTTTCATAGTCTGAATCACTATAGAAAAAAAGTTATAGCGAAAATCGTGAGATGACCTGAAAATAACATACCTTAGAAAACACCATCAAAAGAATTTATCCTTCCTTGCATTTCGGCCTTCTTTTCTTCACCTTCACTCATAATTATGGTTTATATATCCTTGTTTACCTCAGACACATATAGATATTCAATATTCTCAAGTGTGATTCAAATGAGAGAGCCTTGCCTCTTATTTATACTCTCCAAGTAGCTTCCTTAAAAACATCTTCTAGGTCACTTAAACCACCTTCCTTATTTTAGGGTTGGATCCACTTTTAATTTCTCCATTAAATTTATTATTGAAATAATTTATTTTGTATTTACTTTGAATTATAATACATTCAGCACTTCACTTTATTATTTACCTTTTAAAATCTCTTAAACCACTTTGATTACTTTGACCTTTTGGGGCATCTAGATGACATATGAGGGTCCTCCAACTTCGTAAGCCATAACTCTTAAACCGTGAGGAGTTATGTGACATTATACATACCACCAGAAATTGCATGACATGTACTATCCATATAGAATAGTATTATCTAAAAATATATCACAACTCATACTGTTACCCATCAAACAAACGTGGGTCCATTACCCAAACCTAGGGTCTCCAACTTTTCATGGCCATAACTGTCTAGACGTGAGGAATTATGTGACGTTCCACATACCACCAGAAATGAATTGACAAGAACTATCCATATAGGATATTTTTTCTGACAAAATCACTTTTCTTCATCTCATTATTCCACAATTAAGCACAGGTTCTCTTACTCCACTAAGCGTCTTCCCGTGAGGGCTTTCACCATAAGGGTATCACTTTGGAGTTCATCCATATTTACTTCTTATCAACAATGAAAAAACAATAATGAGTCATATTTACATCAAACAATATTGGGTCCATTACCCAAACCTTTGTGCTACGGGTCTTTATTTGAGGGTTGAAATCAATGACAACCAACCTTTATCAACAATATCCCCTTTTGGAATTGATGGCAACACTCTGACGCAACACTGAAATCATATTACTCATGCTCCCCCTGGAACCATGCCTCTGTCCTCTGCATATGATAAATCTGCTCCCCCTGGAACCATGCCTTTGTCCTCTACATCTGATAAATCTCTCCCCCTTTGTCATCAATTGTAAAGGTATCTTTCCATCTGGGGCTACTCCTCCTGATAGACTGTCCTCTTATGGTGCTTCCTCGTGTACATCTAAGACATATAAGATAAGCATTCAAAAAAAATTCAAAAAGAATTCATTTTTGAAGTAGAAATAACTCCAAGTCTTTCGCGAAGATATTCAAAGGCTTCCCGTGGAAGTGGTTTTGTAAAGATGTCTGCCACTTGTTCTTTTGTGCCTACATACTCAACTCTGATGTTCTTTTATGCAACCTATTCCCGTAGAAAGTGATACTCGATTGGAATGTGATTAGTCTTGGAGTGCATCACTGGGTTTTTTGAGATATTGATGGCACTTGTATTATCACAATATATTGGAATGGACTCATCATACTCAACCTATATATCTGTCAAAGTTTGTTTCATCCAAAAAACCTCTGTACAACATGCTGCTGCTGCAATATACTCTGCCTTAGCTATAGATAGAGATACCGATGATTGTTTCTTGCTTATCCATGATACCAAACACTCACCTAAGTAGAATGTTGCTCCACTGGTGCTTCGTCAGTCATCAATACAACCTGCCCAATCTGCATCTATGTAGGAAATAAGTGATAGATCTTTTCCTTTTGGAGACCATAATCCAAACTCTTTTGTTCCTTTGAGATATCTGAAGATCCTCTTTACTGCTAATACATGTGATTCCTTTGGTGCTGCTTGAAATATGTCACTTGTCCAATTGCCTACATTAGATCAGGTCTGGATGCTGTCACATATAGTAGGCTTCCAATCATTGACCTATATTGCCTCTTATCTGTAGACATTGAATCATCATCTTTGCTCAACTTACAACTGGTCTGCATGGGAGTGATAACTGATTTGCAATCTTCCATCCAAACCTCTTTAGCATTTCTTTGATATACTTGGTTTGAGAAATAAAAATTCCTTGATTGCTTTGACGTATCTGAAGTCCTAGGAAAAATGATAGTTCTCCAAGTAACGACATTTCAAATTCATTCTGCATGTCTTTTGAAAATTTCTGGCTTAACCTGTCATCATCACTATCAAAAATAATATCATCAACATAAACTTCAATTAATAAAATATTACCTTGACTTACCTTGATGTAGAGGTTGTTGTCTGCACTTCCTTTTCTGAACCCTGCCTGCTGTAAATACTTATCCAGTATGGAGTACCATGCTCTAGTAGCCTGTTTTATACCATGCAAGGCCTTCTTTAATTTACACACGTAGTCTGTGTTCTCTGACAACTGAAATCCTTCTGGTTGTTCAATGTAGACTTCTTCTTCAAGTTCCCCATTGAGAAAAGATGATTTTACATTCATTTGATATACTTTAACATTTTTGGAGCATGCATAAGCTAAAAGAAAACAGATTGCTTCCATTCTGGCAACTGGGGAAAATGTCTCTTCAAAGTCGATTCCTTCAATCTGTGCATATCCTTTACATACCAATCTAGATTTGCTCCTTGTAACCTATAAATCTTCATTCAAATTATTCCTGAAAACCCATTTTGTGTTGATCGCATTCTTATTCTTTGGTCTTGGAACCAATTCCCAAGTGTCATTTTTCTCTATTTGATCCAATTCTTCATCCATGGCCTTATTCCAAAATTCAACCTTCCTGGCTTCTTCAAAATAGTTTGGTTCAATTGTAGATAATAGTGTTAGGCGTGTTTGTTCTGGAGAATGGATTTTTCTTTTAGTCTCAACTCCTGCATCTTTGTTTCCAATAATCTGATCTGAAGGATGATTCTTCTGTACTCATTTGCTAGGTGTCTTTGGAGATACTTCTTGAACTTGCTCTTCTACTTCTGTCGGATTGTCTTCATCTTCATCTTCCTCTTCTTCTTTCTTTTCATATTCTTCTTCAAAAAGTTGTTCCATTGATTTGTTTTCTTCTTTCTTTGATTCTGGTCTGCCTGTTTCATCAATTGTTACATTGATGTTTTCCACAACTTTGTTTAATCTTAGATTGTAACACTTGTATGATTTATTTGTACTTGAGTAACCAACAAGTATTCCTTTGTCCACACGAGATTCAAACTTTCCCATTCTGCCATCTTCTCTTTTGATGTAGCATTTGCTTCCAAAAACTCTGAAGTACTTCACATTTGCTGGTCTTCCTTTCCAGAGCTCGTAGGGAGTTTTATCAGTGTTTTTTCTGAGCATTACTCCGTTTTGAATGTGAATTGTTGTATGCACTACTTGTGTCCAAAAAATATATGTCAACTTTGAATCCATTATCATTGCGTGAGTCATTTCTTGTATTGTCCTGTTCTTTTTTTCAACAACTCCATTCTGTTGAGGTGTCCTAGCGATGAAGAATTGTATTTTTATTCCATGATTGTTATAGTAGTCCATATATTCCTTTGAGGTGAATTCTCCTCCATTATCCGATCTTAAGCATTTGATTCTTGAATTGATCTCACTTTCAACCATTTCCTTGTAAATCTTGAAATTTTCAAAAGCTTCTGATTTGATCTTGAGAAAGCAAACTGCAGTCATTATTGTATAATCATCAACTAATAACATAAAGTATCTATCACCTTTTAAGCATTTTGTTGTAGTTGGTCCAACTAGATCAGTATGCACAATTTCCAGTGGTTTTGTTGTTGAATATTCATTTGATTTGAACCTGGTCTTTGTTTTCTTTTCTTATTGGCAATGCTTGCATAAAGTGTTGGTTGGTTTCGTGATCTGGGGCATTTCTTCGACTGCTTCTCTTTCACGTACTTTGACAAGGTTATAAAAATGCATGTGACCCATTCTTCTGTGCCATAGACAAATTTCATCTTCCTTTCCTAGACAACACTTTTCATTTCCAATTTCGCTTAACACATATATGTTGCTTGAACTTCTTGCAACTGTAGCGATCAATTTCCCTGAACCTTCTTTTCTTATCTCAACTTTTGTGAATTGAAAGTAACTTTATGACCTTGGTCACACATTTGACTCACACTTAAAAGATTATGTTTCATATCTTCTACTAGTAGAACATTTTCTGCCTTTTCATTCTTGTTCCCAATTCAGATTGTGTCTTTTCCAATGATTTTGGATGAATCATCATTTTCAAAGGACACTGATCCATCTCTTTCCTTTCGTAATCTAAGAAACTTGTCTCTATCATCTGTCATGTGTTTTGAACATCTACTGTCAACATACCAACCATGTTTCTTCTGTTTAGCTTGTAGAGCGACTGTGCATTCTTCATTGCTATACTGATCTTGGTTTCTTATCCATGTCATTTTCTAAAGTTCTTGATTGTGACTCTGTTGAGGTTCTTTAGGAGGGACTGTTATTCTGCAATTTTTGGCCATGTGTCCAAAATTGTTACATTTGTAACATTCCACTTCAGTGCTCAAATATTCAAACATGTTGTAACTTCTTCTCTGTGTTTCACTAGGTCTTCTTGAATAACCCATTTGTGTATGGCTCTCAAAGTAGTTATTGTTCCTGTTGTTAGCTCTGCAATTTACAACTTTATGTCCAAAATTATTACATGCATAAGATAAACCAAAAAATATAGTTTGATACCTGGTAGTTGAAGATCTTATGAAATGAGGTGCTCTTATGAATCCTTCTTCTTTTTGAGGCCTTTCTATCTGTTGTTGATTCTGAAATCTGAATCTTCTCGGTGGAGGAGTGTCCCTATAATCTTCCTTGTATATATTTTTATCCCCTTTGATTGTTTCTGCATAAATTTTTGGATTTGTTTCTTGCTCTGTTGTTTTGGAGCTTGATCCCTTTTCTGTCTGATTGTATCCAAGTCTGGACTTGTCAAGATAAAAATTTTGACTGTTGATAATGTCATCCAGAACTTTTGAGCTATTCTCCATATTTTTATTTTGAATATCCTTTCTTAGTGTGACAATCTCTGCTTCTAGGTTTCCAATGATCCCGTCCTTAAATTCTAGTTGTTCTTTGAGTGCTTCTTCAATTCTTTTATCTTATTCTATTTGAACTTTCAATTTTGTGATCATTTTTTCTAGTTCTTCAGTGTCTTTTTTCTTATCTAGTTCATTTTGTAGTTTCTTGCGTTTCTTCTTTTCTCTTCTGATAACTTCTATGGCACTCATTAATTCTTCTCGAAAGTCAACTTCTGCCTCTTCAATTTCTTCTTCATATGTTTCTTCATATTATTCTTTGGAGTCTTCTTTATCAGATTCTTCTACTACCATGAATAGAACTATCCATGTTTAACTGTCACTGACTTCATCTTCATCTGATGATGAGATGTCTTCTTTGGTGCAAAAGATTTTCTTGAAAAATTTCTTTGTAGTTCTTTTACCTTTATATGTTTGTCTACCTTTTAAGTAACCTTCATCATTTCTCTTTTTCTTATGAGGACATTTGTTAGCAAAATGACCAATACCATCACAATTAAAACAAATTAATGGAAGCTTACCTCTGTACCTACCATTGGTTCCCTTGTTCAGTCTTTTGACGAAGTTAGCCACTTCTTCATCATCTTCCGAGACGTCATTGTTGTTGCTATATTCTTCTTGTTCATTTTTATTTTGCTTGATATTTTGGATGCTTTGAAGACTGCCTCTTTTACATATGGATTTTCTTGTTCAGTTCTCATCTCATATGCTGTTAACATTCCATGCAGTTCGTCCATGCTTATTGAGTTTAGAACCGATCTTTCTTCTAGTGCTGATATCTTAGGGTTGAATCTCATAGGAAGAGATCTTAGTACCTTTTGAACAATTACAAATTCTTTGATTTTTTCTCCTAATCCTATGATTGCATTCACTATTTCATCGACTCGTAAGAAGTAGCCTACGATATCTTCATCTTCCTTCATTTTTAGTTGTTCGAACTAACCTCTGTAAGTTTGAATCTTTGTTGCTTTTACTTTTGAATCTCCTTCACAAATATTTCGAAGCTTGTCCCAAATCTCTTTAGCAGATTTATAATGTGCAACTTTGGTGAATATCGTATCACTGAGACCATTCAAAAGTGCATTTATGGCTCTGGAATTATTCTCACCAAGTTTCATTGCTTTGTCATTTGTTGGTGGAATTGCTGGTACTATGTATCCATCTACAATTGATTGCCAAACTTGAAATCCCTGTGCCTGTATATATGTTTTCATCCTTATGCTCCAGAAAGCATACTTCTGTCCATCAAACTTTGGTATTCTATTTTTATATGAGTTGGTACTCTCCATGATCTACTTTTCAGTGGTTAAACTGATTTATGAAGGAACCTGCTTTGATACAAATTGTTTGATTACTGAGAGAGGGGGTGAATCAGTAATAGCGTAATTATAATCATTTTTCTTCAAATGTTATATCAATGTATAATTATTATCCAATAATGAGCAGTAAGAAATAAACAATCACACACATACACAGTACACCAGTATTTTACGTGGAAACCCAAATCGGGAGAAAACCACAGAATATTTTTTCTTATATGTCTTGAAGAATTATATTCATTGGAATCACAAACTTACTTTGTTTTCCAGCTACAATTGGAATGAGGCTCCAACCCCCCAATTTCTTAGGCTAAAACCTGAGGAAAGCTCCAACTCCCCAATTCTCTAGCTACAACCAGAAGGAGGCTACAACCCCCAATGTTCTCTGGCTACAACCGGAAGTTGGCTACAACCACCTATCCTTGCCTCATCCTGCCACCCTGAAGTAGAAGTAGAATGAGGGAACCACTATCAAACTATCACTGTGATATATACCACTATAAACATGTACCAATAAATATGAACCATGCATCAACCAAGCATCAACATGTACCATAAACAAGTGCATCAACCATGCACCAACCTGTAATCAACCTGTACCATAAATAAGTGCATCCAACCATGTACCAAGTATGTACCAATAATGTGTCAATTACTCATCAACTATGACTCATCAATATGTACCAACATCATCAACAATACACGTCATGTATGTGCGCCAACTCATCAACTACTTGTCTCAACCATGTACTCAACATGTACCACAACCAAAAGCCCTTATCAGTTTCATCATCCAAATCTTATTTGTAGCTCTGTAGTATACTTGGTGTATATGATCATAAACCTGCAAACCTTACTTAACTTTAAAAACAAGAGACTAGCATTTTCATCAAAATTTTCTTTAGTCTCACATGCCTAGTTTTGGATTAGTCAACAACCCTAAATTGAAGTAATCATAACTTTGAACCTGTAATGTATAAAGATATAAAACTAATACACAATGTTATTCAGTGTGTTTTATGCATTTCTCCAAGTTTCACTACTTGGAATCTCTCAGAAAAGGCGTTATAGAAAAAATGGTATACCTTGTTGAATTCTGGATTATTCTAGAGAGCGACCTTGTAGAGCATGCCCCGCAAACAATGTTTAATGAAATTATCTAAAGATATTACAAAGAATACTACATACTGTAGCCTAACCAACACATTTGGTCTCATGGAATTTGGATCTGTTTTGAAGAAGTTATGACATTTTTACCCAAAACACCTGATTTTGACTAGTTTCAGGACTGACCACAAACCCTATTTTGCATGGAGTGTAACTCCAAAAATACAATGACCCACAATCTAATTTTTTTTTCCAAAGATACTTGGATATGTTGTCTCACTGGAATAGCTATTTCATGTTATGAATAATTATCGAAAAAGAGTTATAGAGAAAATGGTGAGATGACCTGAAAATAACATACTTTAGAAAGCACCATCAAAAGAATTTATCCTTCCTTGCATTTCGGCCTTCTTTTCTTCACCTTCACTCAGAATTCCGATTTAGATATCCTTGTTTACCTCAAAAACATATAGATATTCAATATTCTCAAGTTTGATTCAAATGAGAGAGCCTTGCCTCTTATTTATACTCTCCAAGTAGCTTCCTTAAAAACATCTTCTAGGTCACTTGACCCACTTTCCTTATTTTAGGGTTGGGTCCACTTCTAATTT